>JABSTQ010008102.1:0-59809 GCA_013358835.2 Ixodes persulcatus | reverse complement strand
TAAGAGGCTCCGCGTGGCGAGCCGAAGTCAGTTTCGCCTCAGCGTTTGATCTTGCTGCTGTCCGCCTTTGCCGACCGCGACGCGTGTTGTTATCTTTCTTTTCCTTTTATTTTGGGCACAAAGTTCGCCCCTTTAAAACGTTCAGTTTACTCAGTCATCGCCGCCTCACCAGTTGTCATTCGTGACAATACGGTTTGAGATTTTTGTTGTCGCTTCTTTTACTAATGTTTTGGTGTATCTTTCACATGCGTTAAAAATCAGCAAAGCGATTATATTAAGTGGGAACCTTCCATAATCTTAGTGTGTTGGTGGTCTATACAACCGCTGATTCAAGCATTTTTTGTTATCTCGCACAAACATAGCTTGAACAAACATGACGTGTTGATTTGAGCTGTGTTTGATTATAACATTAACCCAAGTGCGTACCCTTTAATAGACTGATCAATCGATAATCGTTCTCTTTGTTGACTTTCTCCAGCGCAAACTCCGACTAGAAGGCGCAAACAAATCGCTATTAAAGCATGCTTGAATGATCTGAAGGTAATCGATGAACTGCCAGGTCCTATATAAGTTAGGTGAGGGCAGGGAGTGATCGGAAAGTATCGTGACGCGTGCTATCCCTCATCAGTAAAAGAGTGTCGCTGCGGCCGTGCTGTCTGTGTCGTGGTGCGGGTCGTTTGTTAGGGTTGCAGAGTTTAGTGTGGTTCGAATCGAAGATTATGTAAGCCATAACTTATAATATTAGCCTCTTGAGATCCGCGGCTCTCACCAAGAAAATTGAATCGAGTGAACCCCCACTACCGAGAAGAGCATTTAATATCACGAACGTTGCTGCGCTGCTCGGTTACACTCGCTTGTCACACTCGTGGCAGATATATTAGAACTGTTTGTTTCACTCGTTTGAGTTGTCCTGCCAACGTGCAGTTGGCGGATCGTAACTAGAAGAGGCACTTTCTCCTCATCGCAACGTAGTAGAATTGTTCAGACTCCGAAAACCTTACCCACATCATGGCACAGTAAGCGAAATACTGGCTGCAGCGGAACTCAATTGCACGGTAATTTCCAATACAGCAGAAACCTAGTTTTCAAGCTGTATATATATGTTACGGCAAAAGCAAATATACATAGAACCTGCGATTTGAGAGCCCACAGTGCCCAAATTATGTTATCCGGGTTGGAATTCATTGTTTTGTTGAATTCCGACCCCGGTGAACCGATACATCTATTTAAAAAAAAAAAAACATTCTAACATAAATAGTGCAGTTTAGTCGGAGACACGCATCCGTCGTGGTGATCCGTGCTTCCGGACGCCTGCCTACAGCAAACGACTCGTTAACACGAGGGATTATTTCAATTTAAGCCGTACGCCGGCAACACGATTCGATCTTCACTGAAGCACCGAACAGTACCGCACCATTTTCCTCTAGAACTGCTATCCTACCGATACTATGCGAGAAAATAAACGCAAGAATCTGCGCCGTCTTGCGAGCGAACGTGGAGAGTCTATGGGGCGGCCGTGCTTCTATCCCCGCTTTGATGATGATGCCAGCGCGACAGTAGCGCCACTTATAGGTCGATCTCGAGGCCAATAATGAGGTATGTTTTCGTTCAACGATGTTTTCGTACGTGCACCCCTTCAAATAAAACGTTGTAAAGTGAAAAATATATATCTTTATACTGTGTTTTTTTTCGTTCTCGCTAAACGTGCTTGAAGATAAATAACGCTAGCAGTGTAATTTTAATTTAAGAATACCGCTCCCGTTGATATAATGGGTTAAAAAAATTTCTCTTCACCTTTGGTCACAAAAGTAAAATAAATATAATTGAGCCCAAAATATATGTCTGGAAATCACTGCATCACATTCCCTTTCTAGATTATATATTTCTCTTTTTTTTTAATAAATAAATTTGCACATTTAAAGTTTATTTCAAGTAGCAATGAATTACGCAAATTCCAATCCAAGTATATGGCGCATTCGTTTCGTCTAAAGATCTGTTTTCGTGTATGAAAGCAAGGTCTTTGAAATATCTCGTGGCTCCCTTTGAAAAAGAGTTTCATATTCCTAAAGATGCGTTCGTTAACAGCGGGCTCGCTACGAAACTCCTGAAGTTTAGTACGTACTTGGCGAAAACATTATTTTCAAGAGCTCAATAGCAGAACGGTTTATGCAGGAGCTCGTTAGGTTGAGAAACGACCGCGAACAGCAAAGTGTCCAAGAATCACCTTCCGATTATGGGTTATTCCTATTACCATTGAAATGTTCGAGAACGCACTATACCTCCTTTCTAATATGCTCAACCGTCATTACGGGAAACATTTTGTACGCACCCACCATTGTGTTTCTGTGTTTTGGGCTAGTTTATATGTATTTGAATCTAAGTCTCCCTACGTTCTTACGGAACAAATGAATTTTAATACGAACAACCCTCCACAAATAGAATTAATTCACCGTACTCGATCGAAGTTGATAGTAACTGTGTGCCACATTATGCTGTGTCCCTCAGTGTAGACTTCTGGAAGTATGTTTGTGTTTCAGAAGGCGCAGCGATTGGTGAGGACCATTTTTTTTTCTGCGAGGAACTAACGACGATGCGTTTCACTGGTTTTCGCAACTTTTCTAGCCGGACCTATAGTTGCAGGACTTCAAATAAAATCCAGAAACAAAAGTCCGGATTGCGCAGGTATCCGCCAATATAATGGGCGGATACCTGCGCATCCGCCCATTATATACGTCGAACACAGCAGACGCTGCGAGCTAATGGTACCAATCGAACGGCAATTAAAAGCGAATAACTGTGCCTCTTTAGTCTATGATGAGTTCAGTTAAGATAGAGCACCTACATAAGCCTGACAAACACCAATATTAATTCGCTTTTGACGCTGTTCGATCGTCCCATCAGCTCGTAGTGTCGGCTGCGTCTGTACTTGAGGTAAAATTCGGCATGGAACCAGCACGCCATGCCCGATGTCAAGTGTTCTATTCTTAAAGCTTACGGCCAGAGGACGCAAGACGACGTTCAGGCAGTTCTAAATTAGTGTCTGAAAAATAATTTTGCACTGAGCGCCAATAAGACAAAAGGTTGTTGCTATACCCTTCCGTCAAGGCTGCATTGAATGCCGGTATACCATGTTAGGTTCAGCAATCTCAAGTTCGGTATACTATTTTTGGCAGACCAGCGGAATGCCTCTTGCCAAGAACTAAGCAGCACCTGTTTTTTTTTTTTTTTTTTTTTTTAGGGGGGGGGGGGGGCGACGATCTTCGGCAGGAGGATTGAAGCTGATTCCCCACGGCCACAGCCCTTCGGCTTTGCGCAGGAGCGCCTAGCACAAGGAGTGCAAACAACATCGCCTCGCCGACTCGTCAATGGCAGCTCGGCATGTGGAAGCTCGGCATGCCAAAGCAGGCCACGGTACAAGCGCTAGGTTATGCTGTGAGTCGAAAGCCAGGCCTCGTCGCCTACGTATCCGCCAAGCGCGGAGCGGAGCGTCGCACACCACAGGAATGCCTCATGCAAAGAGCTAAGCAGCACTTTTTTTTATTTTAGGTAGGCTTGGTTGTGACCCACTACTTTAAGCGTAAGTCAACAAGGTTTGCATTTTGCTGGTCTGCCCTTAGTGTTTGTAGCTCGATTCAACTGTGACATGGCGGTAGCAAAGAAATGTATTGCATCTATAAAATCTTTGCCAACTGAGGGCGCCATTTCAAATTGCTTAGACTGCGGCAACAAATACCGTACTCTGAAGTGCTCCGTCGCTACGAAAAAGGCTCTGGCGGCAATGTCGGTAAAGAGCGTTAAAACGTGGCATTGTAACACAGGTAAACACATGTAAAATTACCACAGCCTTCTAGTATCTTATAAAACAGCACACAAAAAATAAACACATTTGTTTTCTACAAATGGCAATTTAAATAAAAAATAGAGCTTATAACATAGGGTGAAGTGAAGAGTGGAGTGTACCCACCCACCGGACACTCTGGACTGACATCGATTACATACATACTGCCATCTTTTTTCAACAAGCTGAATGTCAAAACAGATTTTAGCCATACCTTAATATTTGCAGCTTTAATGTTAATATTGTCGACGTTGTGAGCTCCAGGTTTTGTATCGTATATGTAATGTGTAAACTTTTATATTGTGCACTAGAGTCTTGTTACTATTTTCTTTATTCACCGTTAAAAACATGAAGAAAATTTTAATTTTTGATTTGATTTTGTGAACAATGTCCTGTACGCGCGCTGCTCTCTTGGAGCTGGAGCCTTGTCAAGCTGTACGTGTTGCAGCTTTTTGCGCCAGCTACCATCTTTCCCGGTGGAAGAAAAATAAGTTGATTGATTGAGTGATTGGTTAATTGATTGAATGGATTATTGGTTGATTGATCGATTGATTGATTGATTGATTGATTGATTGATTGACTGACTGACTGATTGATTGATTGATTGATTGATTGATTGATCTTCATGCTACCCGTGGGTATGGCACGTCTGATGAACGCCGCCCTGCAGAAGCACAGATAGCAACTTCAAGTGGCTCACTTGATTTCAGTCTAGACAAGCTCCTGTCCGCAAATGAAAATATCCACGGGAGACTAACTGACATCCTGAGCAGGATGCAAGGAGTTGAAAAATCTTTCGAAATGCAAAGTAGTGAAGGTGATGAAATCATGTCAAAGCTAGATGCGCACGGGAAAACGGTCGAAGAAATCGATGCATTAATGAACTACCTCTGAGGAAAGCACGACGAACTCCTTAAGCGACTGGACAAGCAGAGCACTGCAATTAAAGAGCTAACAAAGACAAAGAGGACGTGAACTGGAAGCTAGAGTAGCCGAGCAGGACCGCCAAATTAGGGATCTAGAGACCGCGGTGGACAGCGCAGAGCAATACACCCGACGTAAAAACATTGAAGTTCGCGGTAATCCCAGTGACCAAACGAGAATTTGTTAGAAGTTGTACAGAACTTTGCTGATAAACTCGATCTGCCGCAACTTGCCCGTGAGGCAGACATGTACAAGTTACTATAAAAAAAGTAATTAAGTTACGTATCTGAGTACTGCCTCAAAAGTAATTTGAATAGAGTAAACATTATTCAAATGGAGAGTAATTGAGTAAGTTACTAACTACCATAAAATGTAGCGAATCACTTTTGAAGTGATTTATATATTTTTTTTATGGTAACAAGAAAGTACATCGGTTTTGATCCATTAGCAAAATTCTGCTAGCCAAATATAAAGCGGCTTGTGCTTTCACAGAAATACTTTAATAGCTGGTTCAGCTTCTGCGTGCCTAACTGTTTTGTACTTTTTGTTTTTTGGTCAATGATGTACCACGTATGCATAATATCTACTTTAAGGTTTAACACTGCCTGAGTTTGATTTTGCAGACAGTGTTTGCTTGTTTAAAGTGTTGCTTAAGGTACGTATAAAAAGTACAAAGTAAATGAAAGGTTATGTACTTCAAGTAAAGTAGTAAGTACACCGGGTGCAATGTAATAGAAGTAAAGTATTATAAATACAATGTACTTTCAAGATAAAGTACAAGTACTTTTTAACACAATATTTTATTATGTCCTCTTATCCCCTATACATTGTGCTTTAACTGGTAGGCATTGCTTCAGGTGTAATCGGAAGTCCATCAGTTTTTTCCGGAAATGGCGGCCAATATTGGAAGAAGTCAAGTCGCCACACAGTAGTTGTTTTACTCTCAATGACGAACTATTTAACCCAATCAACCTATAAGGTACTTATCTCTATCGGGCTTATAGCGGCCATACCTTCCCTCAGGGGAATGACCAGATGACGTTTCAAAAGACGATAGCGTGTTTTTACATGACGATTCGCAATTTTTCTTTTCAAATTTGGGGAATGCACTTTGAAGTCGGGAGTTGCAGTTTAATACAAACCACTCCATTGACCTCGACAACAGCGCCATCCTCGGAATCGAGAGAGACTGGCGGAAGTGCCTTCTGTTAGAGTCGGGTCATATTCAGTGCACACGTGGAAACATCAACCGGTCGACTGGGGCCCTTCCCAGCATCCTCCTTTCAGGGTTGAGAGGGATAATCCGGAGAGCACCGGGAGCGTGGGCAGGCTGTTCCGCGGGACAGAAACAGTTGCCCGTGATCAAGGGGCAGATTTGGCCCCGAAATGTCGGGATCTTTGCTTTTAATAAAGTGTGGTTAGAGTTCTAAGTTTAAGTTTCAAATCGTTCCTAACCGGACGGATGTCCGTCAAAAAATGTTTACATTTGAATTAGTACTTGAAGTACTACTTCAACAGTTGTACTTGAAGTTGTACTACTTCAAAGTAGTACTTAAAGTACATCCCAGCAGTGATGGGATGTACTTAAAGTACTTCCGAGCACTGCTTGTTTATTATTTTTAATGTAAAAACGTTGGGGGCATTACCAAGGTTTCTCGAACGACCTTCGAATCTTCGCAGACCTGCATATTTGAGTTTTGAAAGGAAAGGCAACGCAAAAAGTTCACCTTTGTATCGCCCTTGGACACGCGATGCTTTATGCACAGCACAAACTACGGGAGCACCTGATGAGGTTCAGAGCCAGTGCTGCATTGTGTTGCCTCCTTTGAGTGAGCATGCAGTGTGTAGTGGCCGCGAGTTCCTACGTTGGGGAGGAGGGGATACAAGCCCTTTCTTCAAATGCGTCATGTATCCTTGAGCTTCGGAAACCAAATAAACGACAGTCTTCGGCGCTAATCCCGTAACTAATCGACCACACTTTGCGACGTGTATGTCCGCTCCCCGCGCCTCGTAGCAGTATTTTGGCAGTGGAGGGCTCGTGAAACTTTTAGAGGGTTTTGGACACTCCAAACCACTTCACCCCCCCCCCCCCACACACACACACACAAACACCTGACTATACCGCATGCTTCCCCCTCTTTGCAAATATAATCTGATCGTCCAACGCCTTATTTTTTTTTCTTGTGCAGGAAGGTTTTCGTTTTCTGCAGGAATCTTTGTGGATAACCAAACATACTGCTAACATTTGAAAGTAATTTGTAATTTGAGTAGAAGTTACCCGGAAAACGTAATTCAAGTCAACTACTAATTACCAGAATAAAAAGTAATTGAAACTTACTAAACTACTCAGAAACGTAATAAAACTACAGTAACTTCAGTAGAGTAGTTGAACTACGTACAAGTCTGCCATGAGGACGTTGAGGCTACTCACCACTTTAGGCCGAGGGAAGAAAAAACATCGCCAGTTCATGTAATCTTTGTGGAAGGGACACCAGGTGACCGCTGGATGACGAAGAGAGTGACCTTGCGAAATAAGAAGATTTACAGCAACGAAAACCTAACAAAAACACTGAAAAGCCTGCTGTGGTCTGGTAGGTAATGCGCGAAAGCGCAGTCATACAAGTTTGTGTGGGTGCGAAATGGCAAAATCGTTGTGAGACAAAAAGAAGGCACCGGTGCTTTCGCATCGGGTGCGAAAGAGACTTTGCTAAGATAACGTAGGAATTAAGAGCAGTTTCCTCGCCATTCGAGAATGGAATAGACGTATCGCACGATTACAAACAGAAAACGATTGTGGCGACCTAAAGTTCAGTCCGAAGCACGTGAACCTTCGAAGTTTACGGAAGCACTGGGGCAAATTATTGATTCTGTTGTCCGGTAAACTGTCGTCCCCAGACGTACTGATATTAGTTGAAATAAACATTACAGAGGAAGCCTGTTCCGTATATAGGTTTCTTAATTATTATTCGTAAAGTCTCTGTAGGGAAGAGAAAAAGGGGGAAGTTTGATGATGTTTGTAAATGATAGTTGTTTGTCTGAAATAATGAACGTTACACTTGACCATGCAGAACTTTGTGCAAGTTCTGTTTATCGGCCGCCCAGTTCTAATATGAAAATGTTCTTCGACAAATTCGCGTCATTACTAAAGCAATTTGATAACAATCTGCACATTTTATCGGCAGGCGACTTGAACATAGATATATTTAACGACGCTAAATATGGAGTTTTCAACTGCTTAGAGAAACGTTCGTGTTTCGGGCGAGAGAACGTGATACGAGATTATACAAGAGAAGAATATTATAGCAGTTCAGTCACTAAGGCATGCATAGACATATAGTAAGAAGGATTTGTAATACAACATTAGTGCCGGCTGTAATTAAACAGAAGGTGGCAGATCATTATTTAACAGCACTTGCAATATTGATTGAAAGCTCTAGAAATTAAAAGTCAAACCAAAATATATTTAGAAGTGTTTTGAATAATAAGAAGATAGACCCTCTGATCAGTATGTATGACTGAAATTCTTTATTAGATTACGAACTCGTTACCACTTAAAACTTACTCGTAGATAAATTTCGATCGATAAAAACAAAATATATGACAAAATATGAATTTGAAGCAAATAAAACAAGAAAACGTATGGATTAACGAAGAATTGCTAGAGCTATGCCTCTTGAAGGACAAGTTATGGCAATTTGCAAAGCAAACCCGAGTGATACCACTTTAAGAAACAAATTTCGCGTGCTAAAAAATACCGTAACTGCCAAACCTACATCACCAAGGAAAAATCATTATACAGGCAAATTTAGTTTTGCAAAACATTCAGTGAAAACAGTGGACCTTGTAAATGAGTTGATAGGCAGAAAAAAGAAAAATAACATTCACGATGCATTAAGAAAGCACTTTCCAGGATTAGGTAACAATACGGAACTAGCCGAATCATTCAACCGCAGCTTTTTATAGCACGTTCCTTATGGCTTCTAAGTTACCTTAGAAGCCCTAAGGCAAAAGACAGTGGCGTTTGTAAAAGACCGACTGGTCGTCGGAATTGACTTTGCAAAGTCGGCACATCTACCAGATATAAATGAGCATGATCTCTGTAATATTATTACTTCCATGTCAATAACAAAAGTGGCTGGAACGAACCGAATTCGTATTAGGGATATACGCTACATTTTTACAAAGCTAAAAAGGGTCCTCCTCGTGATAGTTAGGGGATGTTTGATAACAGGAAAAATAACGGAAGTCTTAAAATTTCTCAATACTGAGGGAGTTTTACAATAATGGTTGTAAGGCGGAATTAGGAAACTATAGAACAATATCAATATTACCAACCACTGCTCACATTCTTAAACAATGGATTCAAATATGTATAAATAGTTTCTGTAAAATATTTTTTTTATTGTTATTAAACGATGGGCAGTATGGTTTAAGGCAACAAAGTAACATCATTTCACTACTTGAAAATTTCTCAGACTGTGTAAATGAAACGCTTGAAAAAATTAAATTTTCCTTTTCCTTGTTTTTGTGCAATGATATGCACAAAATGTAGAATGTGCAAATGCAATTGATACAATTGATCACGCACGCCTCATACTAAAATTTAATAAGCATGGTTTCAGGGGGACCCATTCAACAAATTTTTCACGAACTACTTCTCAAACAGGTTCGAGATTGTTCAAATTGGAAATAGTACCAGTAGAAAACTCAGAGTTGATTGCGGCGTACCGCGGGGTAGCACGTTAGTTCTGTTATTGTTTAATATTTATGTAAACTATCTAGGATTATTACCGTTGCGATCTTGAATGTTTCAGTACACGGTCGATACCGCTCTTTTTGTTGCCGCACGATAACTACAGCCAAGCGGTTTCGCTGCTTCAGAACGATATAGATTCATTAGTTGAATGGCTTGCAAGTAATCTCATTTCTGTTAATAACAATAAAACTAAATTTGTTTGCTTTTGTAATTCTCATAAACAAGTTACCCTAGTATTAAATATATATCTTCACCTCAATAATCATGCTCAACAGAGTGGCACGTGTACACCATTACAAGATGACTATAAATATCTATGTTTTATATTTGACCAACCTGCCTTGTGGAACTACCAAATAGAATGTAATATTAAAAAAAATGCGGGTGGTATCCGTGTATCTTTGCAAGCTAAAAACTGCTCGTTCGGTGAACTTGCGGGCAACTATTTTTAGATCTTTAGGATAATCAGTCATATGGTACGGAATCACGATATATGGTAATTGTTCAGACTACAGAAAAACAAGATGCTGACAGAATCATAAAACAAATTGTAAACAATATCTCGTACGGATCAGTATATTCAAAAACTTAAGCATATAAAATGCGCGCGCTTCAAATATTATAATTTGATCAGTTACATAAATATGTGATAAAAACATGAAATTTTTATAGCTCCACCTTTAAACAAGAGGTGAAAAAAAAGAAGCTCAAGACGTACAGAAAAGTTCAATGTTGCTGTGGTACAAACCAATTATGAAAAAAAAATCAAAATGTCACTACGTTCCTTCATTATTCAACACTTTGCCAGAGTCTTTGCAAGATTTAACATCCATTCGTGCGGTAACAGCAAATGTAAGAAAGTCGTGCCCCATGCTCGCGCACAAAGCATTGTATAATTACCAAACGCGTATTGTAAACCACTTACGCTGTGTTTTTGTTTCTCCCGCGTTTAATTATGTCATGGTTTTTGTTGGCTGCCTGGTCCCACACAAAAGGATCTCTGCTTTCGTAAGCCAGCACGCTTCATTGTGTATTTTTCAAAGATAATGAAGGCATTATTATTATTAGTGTTATAACCGCTACTCTGACACAATTATTTTTTTTAACTCATGAGGGAGCAACTTCGGAAATGCTGTTCGAAACTTCCTCTTGCAAGAAAAGGGCTGATCAGTTGAAGCGTTGATGTTTGTCAGTACGTTATCCATGTATTTGCTTTTTGCTCTCACACCTGGTGATGTCTCTCTTTTGTGCTTTTGATTTCCCTTGTTGATTTGAGTGTCTTTCATACTTTTTAATATTTATATTCTCAGACTGGTGAACTACGTTCTTCTTCTGCACTCGTGTGTATGTGTGTTTGTATGTGTGTGTTTTTGCTCATTTTTTTAGTGTGCCAGCACTAAGACCGATTGGTTGTTCCTTTACACTTTACTAAACATTGATTGATTGATTGATAGATTATTATTTTTTTTCAGCGGGGACTCTAGACAAGTCCCCTTGTATAGATGAAATCAATGCAGAAGACCTACGGACAAATTATGGTTTCATAAAGCACGTGCTCCTTCATATGTTAAATGGTTTCATTTCCTGTGGGACAATTCCTGATGATTTGAAGAGTGCCTTAGTAAAGCCTTCCTTCAAATGTGGAGAGCGTAAAAAACTTAACAATTACCGTACAATTTCAATTTTACCTTGTAAAGTGCAAATTTTGGAAAAGCATATCCTCAATACTATAACGTCCTACCTAGGTAGCTTTGATATTCTATCGTCTAGGCAATATGGATTCGTTAGTGGCCGGTGTACCCAACCACTTCTGGAAGATTTTCCTGATGAACTTCATCTTGCTTTTGAAAGACATCAAGTTGCGTGTACACTTCTTATTGATGTGGCGAAGGCATTCGACACGGTCAGCCATAGCATTCCGCTTAAAAAAAAAAATTGCATAATATTGAATTCCGCGGCCCATTCTTTTCTCTACTTCAGAACTTTTTGAGCAACCGTACACAACAATTTTTTATAAACAATAGCCGAATCTCCAACGTAACTTTAAAAGATGGAGTCCCCCGGGATCTATTTTTTCACCTCTTCTTTTCAACGTGTTTGTCAACGATATGTCCAACACTGTCTCCACATGCAGACTATTCCAATACGCTGACGACACGGTGTTGCTGTTGCTCCATCTTGATTATGCTCCAGCAATGACGCTACTTCAAAAAGACACGTGCTGCTTACTTCACTGGTTTAAAAGAAATTGTCTCGGGGTAAATAAGTCAAAAACTAAACTTGTTTGTTTTTCATAATCCCCTAAGAATTATGACATTTGATCATCCATTTTACATGCATACGTCTGACTGTGCAGACAGCAACTGCTAACCCAGTGTTTTTTGCAGATCAGGTTAAGTATTTAGAAATTGAGTTTGATAGTGCTTCGTCATGGAATTTAAACATGTCTTATATTTGTAAAAAAAACAGAGAAAGGTGTCATGCTTACTCTATAATACAAGATCATTAATTCGTGTATCAACCAGAAAGATGATAGCTCAAGCGTTTGCGTACAGTGTTTTAAGGTATGGTATAACAAGTTTTGGGCACGGGTCTGTGATATGGTGCCAAAAAATTGATTCAATTTTGAAAGGAATGTTTATGAGTATTGTCTACGGTCCATTGTCACAAACAAAAGAAGAAAAAGCAACAACTTTAGGTTTGCCGCTATTCAATGCTCTATTTGTTTAGACTGTTGTATTGAAATATTTTTGGAACGATGGCTATAAAGAGCCTCATATAGTGTCTAGATCACTTCGTCGGACCGAACGCTATAAAGTGTCTTCTATCACCACGAACTATGGCAAACGTGTTCGCAATTTCTATCTTCAACGACCTGTCAGAAACCATATATGGTGTGGACTCTCGAAAAAAATAAAACAAGTGCTCCAAGATTTCAATGGGACAACATAACTATGCGTGAGTGTGTGTTCGTGCGTGTGTTTTTTTTTTTTACATATTCATTCATTGCATCACGGTGTGGTTATTGAACCTATGTTAGGTTTTTTTATCATATTTTATTTCTTTAGAGTGTAGATACTGAATGGTGAGCTTGATACTGTTTGTGAGCGGGGATATTGTGACTATGACTGTAGGGTGCTGTCCCACAAACCTTTACTGGCTTTGACAGACCCGTGCCTCGATTTGAAGAACCATCTACACCAATAAATATATTATTATTACTATTTTTATTATTATTATTTTTTTTTGGGGGGGGGATATTTATGTTTCGAAAATAATGAATTCCCTTTCTGATCACATTTTTACGCTTACCTCAATAAAGAAACCCAAAAAATCCCTAATTGATTGGACTCTACCTTAAGTACTCGTTAATGTTTCCTTGCCTTTTTTTGACAACCCTGTCGGAACCTTTTTATTTTACCTGTATATTTCTCTATAGTGTTTCTACCGGTCCACTGTGATTGACTATATCTGTCTGTGTCATATATATATCTATATGTATACTTTGTGTGTATCTCTATATATACCTGTACATATGTCTATAATGTTTCTACCGGTCCAATGTGATTTACTATCTCTATCCGTGCCATGTACAAAGTAACTGACTGCCCACCGCCTCCCCTCCCCCCCCCCCTTCCCCCACCCCGGAAAACTATGATTGTTTAACGGTGTCATTTTGTTAACTAGATATATATAATCACTTACTACCTCTTCCGGGCCATGTCCCACTAGCCTACTTTGGCTTTGACGAGCCCGAAAATATCGAAAACAAACATGAAAGCGGAATAAATATTATTATTATTATTATTATTATTGAAGACGAAGAAGAAGTCCCCGAGAGCAGTCGTTCTTTTCGATTGCTCTTCGAATTTGCATTAGTTATTCGTTATATTTCAAGCTCATCAACAGCCTGCGAGCAATCCGCTACAGAAGTCAAGTCCTGGCGTCATCACGACCAAGTCACCATCGTCATTCATCGACCGCCTGCTCCGGGCAAGATTTTGCAGCATAACCGTACCTAACCTCCCTGGCATCCATCGCCAGCTCCACGTCACCTTTCTGGGTACGAAGTACTTCTCGAGTGGACTCAACACCACAAGACGACCTGCGTGTCAAGAAGCACGGTATTTATTCCTGTTTTCTATCGCTATCCTCCCATGTCTTCTCAATCTCCATCAAAGTGTGCGAAATGCCACGAGAAGATTGTCAGCGATGGTCGCCATATGTCCTGCGCCGACTGCAAAAGGTCGCTTCACCTGGGGAAGATGTGCTCCGGTGTTGCGGAAAGCACCTTCAAAACCATGGGTGCTGGTAAAAGGGAGATCTGGCGCTGCCGTCTTTGCCGTCAACAGAGTAGTGTGGCTGAGTCCCAAAATGAGTCCAGTGTGAATCTCCGTTGAGTGGTGACCACTTTCGATCACTTGAATCCAAGCTGGAATGTCTTACCTTGCTCAAGACAAACGTTGAGTCCCTCCTTGAGTTACCATCCAAGATCGACCAACTCTTGACCTTAAAGCCGGTAGTGGAGAACCTCAAATCTACCGTAACGGAGGTTCAGAAGTTCATTGACTTTTTGTCAGACAGGTATGACTCCCTATTAGCGACAGTCACCACCAACTCCGCCTCTATAACAGAGCTCCGCAATGAATCAACATCTTTAAGAACAGTGATAGCGGAGCAGTCTGAAACCATTCAACATCTCCAAGAGGAGCTCAATGACAGCGAACAGTTCAGTCGTCTCTCCAATATAGAGATTCACGGGCTGCCTCATTCCCCAAACGAAAATCTGACTGTTGTTGTAGGCGAGTTAGCCAGTCAACTTGGCCTTCCTGACTTCCACCCAAGAGACATTCTAACAGCGCACCGTATACCATCTCGACGTGACATCCCTCCGCCTATACTGATTAGATTTTCTTCGATGACAGTCAGGGATCAATGGCTCACCGCAAGAGAAAAGCTGCGGACTCTTGCAGCCAACGGGTCACTGCCAAAACTGTTCGTCAACGAAACCTGACCCGAAAGAACAAGGAGCTGTTTTGGAGGGTGCGTGAGAAAGCAAAGGCAAGGCTATACAAGTTCACATGGGTCAAGAACGGTAAGCTATTCACAAAGAAGACAGAATCCTCTCCAGTTGTCCGCATCCATCGACTGGACGACCTGGAAAAGATTGTTTAGTCTTTCTCTTTGCTAAACGGCTCTGTGAACATGGAATGAAAACCACTTAGAATAATGGAAGTACAGTTTTGTCGGTGCTCGGATTTTTTGTCCCTTCAAGGTTTCTTGTACCCAGTGAGTGATAGCGCTCTTGGTCTCTTACATGTGAACATTAGGAGTATACGCAAATATTGGGATCAGTTTATAGCAACTGTGAATGATACAATAGAATTGTTCGATGTTTTTGTACTAACAGAAATCAATGTTAAAGAGGACTTCTGCAATGAGTTCCAGATACCGGGTTATAAGGCATTCTTTTTAACACGTACAATTGGACGAGGAGGAGGAATTGCTATATTTGTTAAAGATATCTGGTGTGTTGAAAGACTTGATGTAGATTTTCTTAGTTGCGAGTCACTATCACTGAATGTATCGAATTCTAAGTGGTCGTTGATGTTGCTAGCTTTTTACAGGCCTCCGTCAGGTAATCCTTCGACATTTTTGAACGAACTCCGAGATACGCTTCATAGTTTTCAGTCTATCAATGATATTTGTCTAATAGGCGACTTTAACATTGACACGCTTAAACCCTCCAAGTCTATTGTTTGTGATTATCTTAACCTATTGGCACTCTTTGGTATTGAAGGTTTAATTCTTGCTCCTACCCGAGAAGAAATTTTAGAAGATCATCTTGTGGCGTCATGCCTTGATCATATTAATGTACGCGTACCGGATATAGTTGCAAAATCAGCAGTAATAGAGCAAAAACTTTCTGACCATTACTTCGTGGCATGTCAACTTATGCCACAAGTGAATGTTAAATCACCAAAAGCGACAACAAAAATAATAGAAATAATTGATCGAACGAAGTTTGATAACTTCGTTAGGGCAAACGATTGGAACATTTTGTTATCTACTGACGACTTTGACGACGTTTACAGAAGGTTTAAAGATCAATTTTGTGCATTCAGGATACAAGCAAAAAAGGTAATTACTGTGAGGAGACGTCGGAACGAACACGACTGGCTAACAGGTGACATTCTGCTAGAAATTAGGTCTAAAGATGCCCTTTGGGCACGATGCCGACGTTCTCCAAATAATGCTCAGTTGAAGACAGAATTTCGCAGTACACGAAATCGTTTAAACGCGCTGATACGTTCGGCAAAAAGAAAATACTTTCGAGATCAATTTTTTAAAGCAAGGTCAAATATAGCACATACTTGGTGTTTGGTGAATCAACTACGAGGCAAGGGGATTAATAGATCAATTGATCACACACTCGAGAAAACATTCGGTCACGATACAACGCAACTGGTTGAGGATTTTAATAAGTTCTTTGCCAAATTCTCCGGAGTAGCCCGTGATGATGCTCTGTTTTCAGCAGGGACTTTAGACTCAAATCTTTCCTCGGCTTTTCTTCCCGAGATGACGGAGCTCGATGTAAGAACTACGCTTTTCAGTTTCAAATCAAACAAGGCTCCTGGTATAGATGGCATCAGTGCAGAAGACCTGCGGAGAAATTATGATTATATAAAACACGTGCTCCTATATATGTTAAATGGTTTCATTTCCCGTGGAAAAATCCCGGATGATTTAAAAAGTGCTTTAGTAAAGCCTTTATTCAAAGGTGGAGAGCGTAAAAAACTTAACAATTACCGCCCAATTTCAATCTTACCTTGTATAGTGCAAATTTTGGAAAAGCATATCCTCAATACTATGACGTCGTACCTAGATAGCTTTGATATTCTATCGTCTAGACAATATGGGTTCGTTAGTGGCCGGGGTACCCAACCACTTCTGGAAGATTTTTCTGATGAACTGCATCTTGCTTTTGAAAGGCATCAAGTCGCGTGTGCACTTTTTATTGATGTGGCGAAGGCATTCGACACGGTCAGCCATAGCATTCTACTTAAAAAATTGCATAAAATTGGATTCCGCGGCCTATTCTTTTCTCTACTTCAGAACTTTTTGAGCGGCCGTACACAAGTAGTTTCTATAAACAATAGACGAAGTTCCAAAGTAAATTTAAAAGCTGGAGTCCCCCAGGGATCTATTTTGTCACCTCTTCTTTTTAACGTGTTTGTCAACGATATGTCCAACGCTGTCTCCACATGTAGACTATTTCAATACGCTGACGACACGGTGTTGCTCTCGCTCCATCTTGATTATGATCCAGCAATGACGCTACTTCAAAAAGACACGTGCTGCTTACTTGACTGGTTTAAAAGAAATTGTCTTGAGGTAAATATATCAAAAACTAAACTTATTTGCTTTCATAATCCCCTAAGAATTATAACATGTGATCATCCACTTTACATGCATTCGTCTGACTGTGCAGACAGCAACTGCTGCCCAGTGTCTTATGCAGATCAGGTTAAGTATTTAGGAATTGAGTTTGATAGTGCTTTGTCATGGAATTTTCACATGTCTTATATCTGTAAAAAACTGAGAAAGGTGTCCTGCTTACTCTATAACACAAGATCATTAATTCCTACATCAACCAAAAAGATGATAGCTCAAGCGTTAGCGTACAGTGTTTTAAGGTATGGCATAACAATTTTTGGGCATGAGTCTGTGATATGGTGCCAAAAAATTGATTCAATTTTGAAAGGAATGTTTAAGAGTATTGTCTACTGTTCATCGTCGCAAACTGAAGAAGAAAAAATAACAACTTTAGGTTTGCCACTATTCCATGCTTTATTCATTCAGACTGTTGTATTGAAATATTTTTGGAACGATGACTATAAAGAGCCTCATATAGTGTCTAGATCACTTCGTCGGACCGAACGCTATAAAGTGCCCTTTATCACCACGAACTATGGAAAACGTGTTCGCAATTTTTATGTGCCTTCAACCTTCAATGCATTGCCAGAAACCATATATGGTGTGAACTCTTTAAAAGGACTAAAACAAGTGCTCCAAGATTTCAATTGAACAACGCAATTATGCGTGAGTGTGTGTGCGCGTGTACTTTTTTATTTTTACATATTCATTTATTGTATCACAGTGTAGTTATTGAACCTATTTGTATGTTTTTTTTTTCATCATATTTTATTTCATTCGAGAGTAGATACTGAATGGTGAGCTTGATTCTGTTTGTGTGTGGGGATATTGTGACTATAACCTGTAGGGTGCTGTCCCACAAGCCTTTACTGGCTTTGACAGAATGCTTCGTCCGTATCACTGTCAGCCTCGTACGCCCCTCGGTTACCGCTAGGACTAACAGCCTTCCTTGCATGTACAGGGTGTCACAAAAGAAAATTTACACGGTCTTTTTTACCGCAAAAATAAACTAGGCATCGCCGAACGCTCATTCTCCGCCCAAAGGTAGCGCTAGAGGTCACAACCAGATGCCAAAGTTTCAGTCCGATCCGATAACTTAATCAAAAGTTATTAGTGATTGTCCGAAAATTTCAATGGGAAAAGGGAGCCCCTTTTTGCCCGTTTTCGGTTTCTGGTGCCATAGAACCCCATGTGTTCAAAAACTCCGTCGGCCGCCATTTTCCCCTTGAAATTTTCAGAAAATCACTTATAAGTTATAACTTTTGATTAAGTTATCGGATCGGGCTGAAACTTTGGCATTTGGTTGCGACCTCTAGCGCTACCTTTGGGCGGAGAATGAGCGTTTGGCGATGCCTAGTTTATTTTTGCGGTAAAAAAGACCGCGTAAATTTTCTTTTGTGATACCCTGTACTTACTCGTCGGTAGGTCGTTCGGTTAATTTTATCATTTGCCGGAGGTGAAACCTCCGTATCTTTCTGAACCATAGCCTACGGCATGCGTATTCCCGCTGCGCCGGGACAATCGGCTTCAGTAGTCAAGCGTAATCTGTGGGGACAGCGTGGGTGAAATTTCCTCTCTCCCAGCCTAACGCCGCCGTCACATTTGGTGTCCCAACGTCCGGTCGATTAAAAACAGGCTGCATGAGCTGAACACAGTGCTTGAGTCGATAGATGACAGTGTTTGCCCTCGGCGAAACATGCTTGAGCCCGACGACGTGTGCCGCCCCAACGGTATACACCTCCACTTCACGTGAACGTGGGGATGCTGTCCTCGCGCAATTTTCGCCTCGCTTTGGCCTCGCCGAACCTTGAGTGGGGTTCACGAAAGGCCATATATGTTTATTCATGCACTTCCCGTACGAACTTGTTTCTCGTGAGTGTTTGCATTCTCCCCAAAGCACGCGCTCAGCGCTGCTTAAAACATCCATCGACAAGCTTTCCGGACAATCCTTCACACAGCGCTCACAAAACGACATTACAAGCTACAAAAAGCAATAAACTGTCATTATTCCCCCCACGCGCATTTTACTTCGTTACATTCATGCGATTTTGTAACACGAACCTCATTAACATGGACACTTGCTATCATGCAATATGGCCATCGTTTGTTTAAGTTTTAACATGTTCTTACTCACCAGACTGAAATCTTGCTTACTTCAGAGTTTTCTGATACTACGCTTACTTCATATTTTTAGGTGCTGGAATTAAAAAAAAAAGATTTACAATGTATCTCACAAAACAGGTTTTATTATCATACCAGACATGGTGTCGCATATTGCGCCAGCAAGGAACAAATGCGACTGTTGCTTGATTCCTTTCTTGTGTGAGAAAGAGACGCACCAGTCAGTCGTGGATAATGACACCTGATCCTGAACCTGCCGCTTGATTCGGTTCTTGAGTGAGCAAGAGACGCACCAGTCAGTCGTCAATAATGCCGCCTGATCCTGAACCTGCAGCTTGGTTCGGTTGTTGAGTGAGTAAGAGACGCACCAGCCAGTCGTGGATAATGCCGCCTGATCCTGACCCTGCAGCTTGATTCGGTTGTTGAGTGAGCAAGAGACGCACCAGCCAGTAGTGGATAATGCCACCTGATCCTGAACCTGCAACTTGGTTCGGTTGTTGAGTGAGCAAGAGACGCACCAGCCAGTCGTGGATAATGCCGCCTGATCCTGATTCTGCAGCTTGATTCGGTTCTTAAGTGAGCAAGAGACGCACCAGCCAGTCGTGGATAATGCCGCCTGATCCTGACCCTGCAGCTTGATTCGGTTGTTGAGTGAGCAAGAGACGCACCAGCCAGTCGTCGATAATGCCGCCTGATCCTGAACCTGCAGCTTGATTCGGTTCTTGAGTGAGCCAGAGACGCACCAGTCAGTCGTCGATAATGCCACCTGATCCTGAACCTGCCGCTTGATTCGGTTCTTGAGTGAGCAAGAGACGCACGAGCCAGTAGTGGATAATGCCACCTGATCCTGAACCTGCAGCTTGATTCGGTTCTTGAGTGAGCAAGAGACGCACCAGCCAGTCGTGGATAATGCCGCCTGATCCTGAACCTGCAGCTTGATTCGGTTCTTGAGTGAGCAAGAGACGCACCAGCCAGTCGCGGATAATGCCGCCTGATCCTGACCCTGCAGCTTGATTCGGTTCTTGAGTGAGCAAGAGACGCACCAGCCGGTCCTGGATAATGCTGCCACATGCTGAGTCTGCTACTGGTGCCACATTGCATCATATGGGAATGGAAACGCAAGCATGCCTACCATTCAAGTGGTTCACAACCCATCTCTTCATCTTCATCACATGTATCAGTGTCAGAGTCCCCATTTGTGTCGATTATAATACTGTCGAGGACAGTGTCAACGAGGCCATCTGCTTCCCACATCTGTTCTTCACCTTCAATGGCGTGTTTCACATAGCTTTCCCAGTTCTCGGGGCTCACATTTTGCAAGGCAGTTGGAGTCAGCTTCTCCACCTCCACAATCTTGAACGATTGGTTGTGGCTCGCAACTTCTCCTTTTACTTTGCTCCATACCAACTCAATTGGATTAAGTTCACAGTGATAGGGAGGCAAACGGAGGACGCTGTGGCCGTGGTGCTCTGCTATCGTATCAATGCGGTACTTTTCCAGCTCGGGCCTTGCAGCCTTCGCTTTGCTGACAAGGTTCAGGAGCTCCACCTTCAGCATGGACATGTCCGATGCAATCCCGTTGTTGCTGAGCCACTGGTGAATCCCGAGCTTCTTTGTGCTGGTGGTTGGCAGGGAGTGTAGTTTTACAGAGTGATACGAGGCATTGTCCATAACTACTACACTCCTGGGCTTGAGGTTTGGTAGCAGCTTCTTGGTAAACCACTCTTCAAAGCGTTGCCCGTCCATTGCTTGGTGGTAGTCACCGCTGCCTTTCTTGGCCCGGAATACCTCGGCTGCTCCCACAACAAAGCCCTCCTTGCTCCCCGCATGATCAATGATGAGCCTCTCGCCTTTTCCAGAGGGGTTCTTCAAGCCGGTTGTAAGGCCCTTCTTCTGGGCATCACTTGAAGATGTGACTGACTGGTCCTTCCATATCTTGGAGCGTGTATTTCCGGCATTGATCCACGTCTCATCTAAGTAGTAATTGGGCCTGTTATCTTGGCGGTACTCCTTGATTGACCTCAGATAGGATGCCCCCCAGAGCACGAGATCGTTGCGCTCAAGCAACAACGAGTTCCTCTTGCGCGTCGTGAACGCGAACCCTAGCTTATTCAGGACTCTGCAGAGGGTGGCACGGCTGATACTGGGGAAATCGTCATTTTTCTTGATTTCATCCAGAATCTGTAATTTAGGAAAAGCATGTTTTAGCACGATTGCAGCCAATACACTCACATCTACTCATCTGGAACTGATTTGTGTTATTCATTACTAGGTCAGTGTTGTCGGGCAATGTCTCGAATACACAAAGTAAAAACAAGGGAAAGAAAACAGACTAAACACAGCATCCGGGCTTTTAAATGTTCATAGTGACAGCCAATTGACTCCTTCGTTTCTCAAGGGGACACTCCAATTTCTTCTATTGTTGAGCAATTTGTGATAAAATGTAATAATTATTTTTAAAATTATTTTTATTTCAGCGTATGTGCTGGAATTAATTGAATAACAGAATATCCAACAATTACACTCTGACCACAACAAGTTAGTTGTTGCAATGAAAATGTCCTGTCATGACAACAAACCACAAAAAATTTGAGCGCAAGGCAGAGATTTGGCCTGTCAGACAAAATTGTGCTGCAATTATGTGCAAATGTCATTGAGAATTTTTTCAGTGTGCCCACAAAGTTGTGGCGGCATTTGTCGGATACTGGGATACTCTACTCCATATTATAAATGCAGCGTATGTACCTCACACCTAAATGAACATATCAGCATATTCTGATTACATTTTGTTTTATTACAATATTAAATCTGGCGCTCATGTTCGACCCCGTTTGGTGCCAGTAGCCTTTAATATACAGACAGCAAATACGCGCCAACGTCATTTAATCTGCAATATTTGGGCTTTGTTCGCGAGCGTCTGCATATGTGCAAGCGGTGGACTCATTTGGGAGGCGGTTGAATGCTATTTCAGATGTCACGGGGTAATCATATCTATTTTTAAGCAATCCCTCATCTTTTTCTAGTTAGCAGATCAATAAATTGCATAAGATAAGCGGAGGCATAAAGATGTGGACTTGCCTTCATTAGCGTCGGACACTCGTTCCGCCGGAAGAAACCATGCACGATCAGCCGGAGTGCCTGGTGATGGAACAAGTCCAGCACACTTGGCGTGGCCGGAGGCCTTTCCCGTCTCGTGTGTATAGGTGAGGGCACTGACGGCGCGCCAGTTAAGGCACTCTTTTCAACAAGCTTTTTCCATCTAAAGATTGTGGTGTACCCTACACCCGTTAAGTCTGCCACTCTCCGAACGGTCTCGTGATACGGCGCATCCGGAATCTCGACACGAAGCTTAAAATACACGTTAAGTACAATCTTCCGCGCCAGACTACTGAAGGGAGCTTTCTTAAATACCGTCTGGTAGCGATGTGGCGAAGAGAACCCGGGATCAGAACCAGTGGCCATTAGATAATGAAGTTTAGTCTGATCGAGTGGTCGCGTGTTCGACAAGGGAGGGAACGTACGTACAAAACGTGCACGAAGATTGGATTGGATTGTTATGGTTAAGGCGAAACGACTTTACGTCAGTGTTGCCTGCGCGCCCTCCAACTTCTCAAAATAGTTGACATGTGCGCGTAATATGGCACCAATATTTATGAAACTGAATACAATTTACATTTACTTAACCAGTATAAAATAGCGTGTTATAACAATAGAGAACCATACGCGTAATATTGGTGCTCTTCGTACTCGGCGTATCGGAATTTCTTTTGCGCACTTTTTTGCAATGCGGATGCACGTTTTTTTGAGGCGGTGCTCCACCCGCCAGCATTCGGGCCCTAGTCCATCGTAGGGTGAGACGGAGTATAACCCCCTCCCCTCTCTTCTGCCTTTGTGAAATAAAGATGTTTTCAACAACAACAACAACAGTTGCCACGGCGCGAGGAAATCGAGATTGTGCTATTGCGACACTCCCATCAAAAACAAAATCTCGTCAACGCAACAGTGCTCTATTTTACAATTAAGAAATTGTATTAGGACAAAACAAGGGGCCTGAAAGAATGTAGGAGGCGTGCAAATCTCTGGAGCAGCGTTTTCATAGCCTTAAGGGTGTGAAATTGGTTAGTGTAGATGCATTTCCGGGGGCCTCTCAAGATGACGACAGTGCCATCTTTCCGAGCACGCCGTCCCAAATGATGCTCGTGGACAGCCTCCATCCCAAGTCCCCAAGTCTCTAGCGGTCTGAACGTTGTCTCTCAGCACATCAGCACATCATCACCGCAACCCTATGCGCCTATCAAGGGAGAGTACTTATGACTTTCCCACTAAACTAATGTTTCCTCTCCGTTTGGAACTTCATAGCCAAATCTCATTTTTATGGTCAGTCGTACAATCAGGTAAGCGCCAAGTGGCTCATCCTAAGAAAGCGTCGTGGGACAAAATTAAAATCACGTATACTTCGGTCGCGCTATACGACAGGAGGCAGTTAATCTACCTGATTTCTTCGAATCTTGGCGAAGTGACACAAAAACGATTCCGCATAATGACGATTTCGTCCCACTCGATCAACACTGAGCTTCCTCTCCTTCGCTTGCGCACCGACATTGCCGGTGTCGCCATGTCGCGCAGCAGGTGACGCTCAAAGTTTTCTGCGACAGCGAATGCGTTACTCCCGTGGGCGTAATGCGACCGCTGTTTACACCGAACGGACTTGAAGCGGGTGCGTTCCACCTGTGGGCGGAGCATCTACTGATTTTTTAACCTGCCATTGACTCTAGGTTTCCCCATCGTAACGAATAAAACCGACATCAAAGGTGCATTTTGTCAAATTTTGTACCCCCCCCCCCTTTCCTTTCTGCACAATCAATATGTTTAATGCCACTGAGGCTGCGGAGGTCTTAGGTTTCAGTGGCCAGCATGTCGTTGTATAATCCAGGCGCCAAACAACGCTAAATGTAGAAATATGGGTTAATTCACAATCTAATCAGTAAAAGAGTCAACCAGGACCAGAGACATTTTATGTTCACATAGTCAAGCGACCTCTCACGTGGACCTGTTTTCATCGGCAGTCACCTGATGGCGTTGCAGTAAGAGTAAAGTAATCCAATAGTGATGTCTCAATGGGTCTTGGAGGGTCATGGAGAGCATTTACTATCCCGGAATTTTATGCAGCGTTGATCCTGAGCGACACCGTGTTGCTTGTTTGCACGAGAATCACGCCGAATGTTATAACCGAACCAGTCATCTGAAAGACAAAATAAAGTATGCATTGCGGGGAATATAAATGAACATCTTTACTCAAAGTGCTGTTTTGTTGGTTAAAGTTAAAAAAGAACTCATCCGGCTTGTTCAACGATTGGCCTTTTGAGCGCAGCTCTTAGGAGCCCGTTTCCGGCTTGAGCGGCGTCGGCGTCGCCGTCGGCGTCGGCGTAACCGCGCGGTGCATTATGGGTAAATTTCCCCGCCAAATTTAGCGGAAAATTTTTCTCGCCAGATTTAGCGGAAAAAACTTCCCCGCTAAATTTAGCGGGAAGAATTCCCCGCTAAATTTAACAGAAGAATGTCCCCACAAAATTTAGAGGAAAATTTTCCTCGCTACATTTCGCGGAAAATTTCCCCCGCTAAATTTAACGTAAAAATTTCCTCGCTAAATATAGCGGAAAAAATTCCCCGCTAAATTTGGCGAGAAAATTTGCCCGCCAAATTTAGTGGAAAAACTTCCCCCTAAATGAGAGGAAAGGAGGACGTGCATAGTCTCCTCTCCGTATCTTCCCCTCCTTCTCCTCAAGAGCTGCGCCCTCATTTGCCATTACAGGGGATTGTAAACGTCTTTCATTTTAGAGCGCAGCTCTTAAAGGACACATGCAAAGAAAAAAAACATTTTTTTTAAACAGCTTAGATGGAAAAAGGATATTATAAAACGATTTTACAACGAAGAAAAAAATTTTTAGAGCTATATTTACGGCGCTATACGAATTTGTAGTTGGCGCCCGCTGGAGCCGCCGCTGGTCACGTGGTAGGCCCGCGCGCCGCCGCCCTGCGTCGCCGAGCCGTAAAGCGACGCCGCCGCCGCACGCTGAGCGTTGTGCGAACGCCGCTTCAACGCGTTTCTCCACGCCGCCGTCGCCGCCGCCGCAGAAGTTCGTCTGGTTCGGGGCGCCGCCGCCGTCATCTGACCGGCGCACAGGTCGATCACGTCTGCTTGCGCTTTTTCAGGAGTTTCCTTTGGGCTCTAAAAGTTACTTATTCGTCTTAGTTTTTTGTTATACTTCAAACAAAGATGAATAAGTTACTTTTAGAGGCAATAGGAAGCTTCCGAAAGAGCGCGAGCACCACGTGACAAATATGGGCCCGTCACGTGATAAATAAGGGCCACTTTTCCGCGGCGCCCGCGGGCGCCAACTACAAATTCGATAGCGCCGTAAATATAGCTCTAAAAATTTTTTTTCTTCGTTGTAAAATCGTTTTATGATATCCTTTTTCCATCTAAGCTGTTTAAAAAAAATGTTTTTTTTCTTTGCATGTGTCCTTTAAGGCTGAACTCCATGGGACGAACTATGTGACGAATAACTGGCGAACGCCGCCAGGCGGCTTTTGATCTGCGCGTGGAATCAACACAGTGGCTGCTGCGTCGCGCGCAAAGCGAGCGTGCCGTGGGGCGGCGTTCGCCAGTTATTCGTCACATAATTCGTCCCGTTTCCGGCTTGAGCGGCGTCGGCGTCGGCGTCGCCGTCGCCGTCGCTGTCGGCGTCGGCGTCAGCGTCGGCGTAACCGCGCGGTGCATCATGGGTAAATTTCCTTAGCGGAAAAATTTCCCCACTAAATTTAGCGGGAAAATTTCCCCACTAAATTTAGCGAGAAATTTCCCCGCTAAATCTAGCGGAAAATTTTTCCCGCTAAATTTAGCGGAAAATTTTACCCGCTAAATCTAGCGGAAAATTTTTCCCGCTAAATTTAGCGGAAAATTTTACCCGCTAAATCTAGCGGAAAATTTTCCCCGCTAAATCTAGCGGAAAATTTTCCCCGCTAAATTTAGCGGAAAATTTTGCCCGCTAAATTTAGCGGAAAAACTTCCCCGCCAAATTTAGCGGAACATTTTGCCCGCTAAATCTAGCGGAAAATTTTTCCGGCTAAATGTAGCGGAAAATTTCCCCGCTAAATCTAGCGGAAAATTTTCCCCGCTAAATCTATCGGATAATTTTCCCCACTAAATCTTGCGGAAAATTTTCCCCGCTAAATCTAGCGGAAAATTTTCCCCGCTAAATCTAGCGGAAAATTTTTCCCGCTAAATCTAGCGGAAAATTTTCCCCTAAATGCGGGAGGGCAGGAGAGCAGGAGGGGCATTGCCCCCTCTACGTACCTTCCCCTCCTCCTCCTCAAGAGCTGCGCTCTAATTCGGTGTTACAGGGAGTTGTAAACGGCTTTCATTTTTTTTGTGGCACTCTTAAAAATATTAAGCTAGTTCAAACTTTAGATTACAGGTCACACATAAACATATTGACGTTGCTCCTCTATTTCTGTAAGATGAGACAAACAGATCAAGCTTCAATCGCTACATAACTGCCTTTTCAATATAAGCATGCCTTGAAAAAACGCTATTCCACATTGTACCAGACAAAAAAAAGCGCGCATAATGAAAACCGTTTTTCTATCAAACTTACATTCATGCCCACATCATCTTCTTAACCGGATTTTCTTCTTTTCTTTTGTATTTAGTTCCTCACGGGTCCGTGACATTTTATTCAACTTTTAAAGGTCTGGTATAAAGGGAGACAGCACCGACAATTTGCGGGTTCTCGCGTGTTTCAAAAATTGAAGTTTACTTACTGAAAGCAGCAAAGACCTTTTGAGCACAAAGAAGCCCCCACTGCCGAGGCACATTTCGGCGGGGTCAACGCTCTCATGCAGATACCGCAGCTGTCGGAAAAAGAAAAACTTTCAACACGCTGGTCTGTCTTTTTCTTTTGTGATACTGCGATGCACCGGCTCCCCATATACCTGTCGAAGGTAGCTATCTGACTCCCCAAACGTTGGAACCATCAGAATGGCGCTCTTAAGCTTGCGTACCTGCAAAACAAAGGAAACCATGGGGCTTCGCTATTGTTAGATCCTGGTCATTGTTCTGACTCACCTCGTCAATGAAGGCTTGTCCAGTGTAAGCCAAGTCAACGAAACACAGCGAAGCGTACACAGAGTAGCCCACAACTAACCAAAGTTCTGTCCTGATCCCGTCATGAAACACTGCGTCTAAGACGACGCAATCAACTATGATGGTGCTCGCGCAGGATACAATTAGCGGTCCTGCCCAGATGTTATTCAATGACTCCTTGAGTTTCCAAATGTTGTGGATACGGAGTCGCATAGCGTCGACCTGAGAAGAAAATGGCGGTTGAAAGTGAACGTGACTGAATTCGCCGGCCTTTTGGAACAACTCGATTTGGATTTGGATGTACTCTACCAAGACTTCGGTGCAGCTCCTCAAAAAGAAGTAGGATAAGGACTCATAACAGAAAAAACCGATTCCCAAAAAAGAAGCAAAAATCTTCGTTGGAATGGACCACTCAGGGGGCATGGACTGCGCTATATCCACCATTATGAAGCGTTCTGTAAGCGTGAAGTACAAAACTAGCCCCATATATACCCCGCACTTGCGCAACACATTCCATCGAACAGCGGCTGAGTTCTGTGAGCGGCGCGTGCGAGGAGAGATGCCTGTGTTCGTTTCGAATGCCTCCGATTTCCTGAAAAAAACAAGCAGTTCATCCGGTTTCGTTAACATGACTGATAAATTGGCGATTAGTTTTACCACCACGACTCCGAAGACTACGAGCAGCAGGGATCTGGAGAGAGCGTCTGAAATGTTCCTAATCACTCGCGCAAAATGTGTGGCAAACATTGTCTCGAGGAAGATGTAGAAAATGTAGCAGCTGATTGAGTAAAATGTATAGGGAGTCTTCCATGTGACTTTTGCGTTTCTCAACGACTTTCCACGAAAGTTGTGAATAAAAAAGCAGCCCAGCAGTCGACCAAGAATGGCATAAGGGACGCAACGTTGCACCATTACGGAGACCATTCTTTCTCAGCAGACGGAAGCCAAAGAAGTCGATACCTGAAAAAAAAAAATACAGAGCGCATTATTATGATTTTTTTTAATGACCCTACATTTTTGCAGTCGTAAAACTATGAATAAGTTTATAGTGATAGTTTCTACTAGGACCCTGCGGCGAGCAAACCAAATGTTTCAGTCGGCACACTTATTATTTATACCGGATGCTCTGGTGATGAGGTAAAAAATTCCAATACGTGGATTGCACATGACGTCATTTCCGATGCCCTCCAGAGAAAAGCGGAAGAAGGAGCTCCCCTCTTATCAGGATCCTTCTTTGTGCCTCCCAGATTTGCGCAGGCGTCGCTATTCTCCTCCCAGAAGATTATAGAAGATTAACCTGTCACTCAAAATTCTTACAAAAGCAGCTTCTCTCTCCTCCTCTTACATGGTGTTCAAAAGTGTGCGATGTGACGTCAGTGCATAGAGCCTATGATAACGTGATTGAAAAATAAACTATTTTCGGGAACAAACTGCCAGCTACCGCGAATGTCAGAGATCGCGACAAAAAAAAAAAAAAAAAAAAAAAAAAAACGAATTAATTAGCTAAATAAACATTTCGTTTCAACTAGTATATACTTGCTGAGAGTAATCAAAAACATCTAAAATGGTAATTTTTGGGAACAACTAAAGCACGTGGGGCGTATTAAAACTTCCACTCGTGCAGCAGGCACAAGGCTGACGAAGCGATAACGCGGATGTTTTTTTCACCATTCGCGTTTTTGACGCTCAGCAAGGTAAAAATATTAGCAGTAAACTGTAGTTTCTTATTTAGCTAATTGATATGTTTTATGCAATCTGTGACGTCCGCGGGGGCTAAAAGTTTGTTCCGGAAAATATTTTTTTTTTTCAACCACCCTGTTGTTAGCAATCCTTTTTTAAAGTCTTCACTTCAACAAGACGAATATTTGCGGATAAAAAACCACTCTATCTGGTGCTCCTGCTGGGGTAGCGCTGCCCGGAATCAACGCAGTTGTTCACTACAAACGGGTACATTTAGCACAAATTTTGAAGACAACGCGCTCGCCGGCTTGGCAAATTTGTATTGCCTGGTAACGGCAGGGTGACAAAGCTCGGTTGTGGTAAGTTCTCTTTAAGTTTGGTTCGAGTGATCTTGCCACAACCGATCTGTAGTACACTGTGCACTCAAGTAAGCTTGATCAAGCAAGATCCTAAGATGCATTTGACAGTTGAGCTCACCCTATCTCACGGCGGAAAGCAAAGACATAAAATAAAAGTAGCCGCAGCCTGCTGAGTTATGCCGCTGTTACTAATCTTACTTTTTGATATAAACCAGCGTTTACGTCTCTTCTCGTCCTTGTCTTTTCGGCGCCTATCTTCGATCATGAACCAACTGGCCCAAATTGCCATCTTAATCCAGCAGAACAATTGATATCAAGCGTCCATGAAAGAGGCTTGCCATAAATAGCAAAACTAAAATCATGGCATATCTCACCACATAGTAGATCTTACCAATATATGATTTGAGAACATAACCGTGGAGTCGTAGAAATAGCAACGAGTGTTGTTATATTTATTTTTAAGCACGCTCCTAGTGCCTGCCGTGGTATATTAGTGACGTGTGCGACAAAAAGCGTCACTGTGATCGAAGTGCGCGATAAGCCAAACCATAGATTTCTGTATTATGGTCATGCCTGCCCAATCGCCGGTTCACGGCGAGGCAAATCCTATTAACAACGGCGAGGCAGGCGCAAAATTCTGACAATCACGGCGAGGCAAATCCTGTTCGTTACGTCACGAAAGGAAACTGTAAAAGGGCACCACTGAAACATCTCGGCGCTTATAGCTCTAAATAACTTAACCTTTTCTCCGTATAGAAGCTGGGTATCTACCCTCACCTAGCCTCAGCAAAAATAGTCTGTTAAGAAGTCAACGATGAAAGCAGCAAAGGATGCACATAATAAGCCTTTAAACAAAATTAAAGACCCTACTTTTTGTGTATCCTCTCTTTCTTTGAAAATCTGCCGTACCAGTCCAAGCTACAGTACATAGTAAATTGTATCCATGGCTAGAATGATAAGTGCCGCTCGCACCTATGACAATATGAAGACGTTGAATGACATTGCCAAAAAATTTCGTACAACTTTCTAGGCCAGCAATACAAGTCACGTCAACAATAGTGTATATCTTTGCGCGCTCTCCCGCGCAATGTTTCTGCGCAAAGTGCGCAATAAAAATAGAAAAAAAAAGTTTAAAATGGGTCAAACTGTCATCTATCAACGTAAGCCCTGCCAAAAGATACCGTATTTCTCGGTGCATAAGTTGCGGTGTTTTGAAACTTTCGCCGTGACCGTGGCGTGCCGGAGGAAGTTCCCTGCAAAGCTGGGGCCCTAATCTGGACACTTGGCGAAAAAGTCGGCGAGAAACCTGGCGGCTGTGATTGGCCGACGCCGCACTTGACCTTGGCGCCGGCCAATCATAGCCGTCAGATTTCTCGCCGTCTTTCTCGCCAAGTGTCCAGATTAGGGCCCCAGGCAGGCTTCACTCCTCGCCACGACACGTCCCGGCAAGCTACCGCGTCCCGCCCCCCGTGACGTGTTCAATGGCGAACCCACTGGGTGCTACCAATCATTTTCACGAGCGTGGTGGAGGGGAGGTCAAGGCTTCGTTCGGCAGGGCTTGCATGGAGTCAGGCGTCACGGCGACGCGACCGGCCCGACTTCTGGATGCAGCGAAACGCAGAGAGCAGGTGGACAGGGGGTGGGCCAGTCACATCGCTTCCCCGTCTCCGGCTCACCACGGCTGGCAACGGATTGCTGTCGTGTTCAAACAGGAAAGTGGAAAGGGTGTCCAGCTTTTTAGATGGAGCGGTGAGCCGTTCACGGACCACGCCGCAAGTTTGCATAACCCTTTGTTCGACGGTGCGACTTAGATGCGATTTTTCATTTGTAAATTTCACCAATTGCTGCAGGTAATATATAGCTCGTTCGATTCGTTGGCGCGAATAATAATACTGGCTCCCACTTGCCCATATTGCAATGACAATATACGTATGCGGGCGTCTTAAGGGGATTGCTCGGTGATATCCGGAAGTTACTAAGTTTTGGCACTGGTCACGTGGAGAGAGTCTAAATATAGTCACATCTGATACTTATTTTATTAAAATACGCCTCAATACTTGTGACGTCAATCATGAACATCAATATGTACCTTCACGCCAAATTTCTCAGGTATGCATGGCTGCGTTGGACTAACTTGACAGGGGTAGGCAAGAAACAACAAAACGTAGAAGAGACAGAAAATAGACAGGACGGCGTCTCAAGCTCAGCTGAGTTGGAGACGTCGTCCTGTCTATTTTATGTCTCTTCTGCGTTATTATATCGACCTGTCCGTGCCCCCCATATTTTTGTTTTTATTATTATTGGAAACGATTGAAAACGATGCCTGAACATTACCCTAAAAAGTCGAAGCTTGGAAACTCCATAATTTCGACGCGAAAAAAAAATAATAATTTCCAACAACCGAGCTTTAAATCCCCGCACGATCCGCACGAGTGTAGTGACGTTCAAGATTTAGTAGTCCTGTAACTCAAGTTTTTCTCGCGCGTCCGAACCGTCCCGACCGGAAGTGTCGAGTTCTCCCGCGTCACGCGATGAACCGTGCTTCTTCGTGCATGCCTCCTATCGCTGTGAACAGACGACGCGTCACTTTCGAGTTTGAAGTTCTTTTAGGGCCTTTTCAGCGATCTCAAATTCTTTAAAACAGTGTGAGGTCGAAGAGGACGCGCAGTGGACTTCTGTGAGCGACATGAGGGGCTATGTCGCTCCGGTGCAGCGTGAAATGCTGTCCCGGCGGAGTCACAACCGAAACTGCGGTGCCCAAGTGCCAAACCGATTTGTTTTGATAGTTCGAGGATTTCCTTTTTGAAGTCTGAGAAGTCGTCGGGCACCGAAAAAAAAACTTCGTCCGATTCCCCAACTACCCGACCATCCTCAGTACTACATGTGCCGAGTGCCGCCATGTTTTCCGAGGGAGCATAAGAAGCCGGAAGACGACATAATTTCTGGACTTCGATTTTCGATATTTCGCGTTCGCAATTTCGTTAAAAGAACATGTCTTACGGATGTAGTTATTAGATATTATAGAAATGTCACTTACAAAGCTTTTAAATTTCATAATCGATTACGTCACTAATAAAAAGAATCGAGGAGGTGAGAAGAGGGACAGAAGAAAGCCAAAGATGAAAGGTGCGCGCGCGAAAGGGGAATTTCCTTTTTTTTGCGTTGTGGTATTTTCTTGCGTGTTTATGACTAGGCCTTGCACCGTTCAGACACCAACAAAAAATACGACCTTTGGGGTGTGTTTATGACAGATTTGCCGCACCGTCCGTACCAATAGATACGTGCGACGTATACATAAATGTAACTTATTTTTTTGTGAAAATGATAGCTTATTTGGGGGTGCGACTCTTAAACCAGTGGGACGTATAGTGCAGAAAATACGTTAATTTAAGCAGTTTGGGAAAAACTCGACTCAGTTGGAGACTGCATGAATCCATCCTCTTCCCGTTATTCGCTTAACAATAAAACCGTCAAAAAAGAAGACACAAAAAATCACTTACACTGAAGAAGCGAAGAACGATGACGGGAACACGACTACGGTTTAAGTTGCTTGCTGCAGAATGTAGGATAACAAATGAAACGATTCCCCAAAGGGGTTCTCTGTGCCTTCAAGAAACGCCACGTTTTTGCTTCTGGTGTAAGAGTGAACAACGTTTATAGTCTTTCAGTTTTCTTTTGTTTGTTCTGGCTGTGGCTACAAGAGTAAAACTTTGATGGGTGTGGGACAAACAAGTCAATATTCAGTGTTAATGGACATGCTTCGTACCTAATAGTCATTAACTGAAGACAAGATTTATTAATCCGCTGAAAAGCGGAATCAAACGAGCCCCTTTAGTGCTCTTAACGTTCTTAATGTTGTCATTGAAATTTATGTATTCAAGTCGCGTTGTCAATATGAGGTGTGCAAATGAGCGCATCACTCGGGCTCATTAGTGAAACGGTTTTATTCCGACCTGCATTGTAACATCTTCATGGTGATAAATGATTCACAGTAGAGGCGGGATTATCTGAGCGTGTCTCCTACCATCGATTATTTGAGTTACCTAAGCTAAACGCAGGTCCCCAGCACCCAGGCTTTACTATTCCCGGATTGCTATTAATTATATTTCCACTTTTTCATTTTAGTTACCGAAACCTAATGTTAACACTGGTGTTGTTGAAACAATACATGAGTTTCTGGTAGAACAGGCACAAAATCGCGTTAGATTGATTATTGCAGTAGATAAAAGTACCAAATACACACTGGTGTGGAAATACAATGGGAAACACATTCGATCAACGCGCAATGGTGGCCCCATACTCGACTTGATATTCCTCGATTCCAATATTGTTGAATACAATGTATCAGTCCAAGAAGGAATCTCAACCCATATTTTTTTCTTGTTTCATGCTCGACAATAAAAGTGAACCTGACGTGTACAATGTTGTTTTTAAAGATTATTTGCGCGGCGAGGATGAATCAGGAATTGATTCTCTCGAAAGGTCGCTCGACGACATCGCCAAATGTATTAAAGTCATGACTTGAAAAACTATTCAAAAAATAATAGCTTACTGCGAGAATAGCTTTGTGCCAGCAAGGACTAAGAAAACAAAAGTACCAAATCAGTGGATACCTAGAGAAATTATGCACTTAAAACGCAACATCAAGCGTAGACGCTTAAACACGAAGCGCGCACCATTGAGGCAATGCAACTAGCTAATTAGTTAAAATATAAATTAAAGGAATCAAAATCAAAGTATTTTTCTGAAACTCATTTAGTTTATATAAAGAATGAATCACAAATTCTTTAGCCATATCTTTCTCCTGAAATGGAAAAAAAAATAAATTAACGCAAGTATCTTCCGGGATAGTTCCGTGTACAAACGAAATTGACAAAGCAAATGCAAGAAACATATATTTTAGTTATAATTTTACTATAGAAAACATTTTTCCTACTTAAATGACAACTTCGACTGTTCAATCAAATATTCCAGAACTTAGACTGATAGAAGAAGGGGTGGTTTTATTACTACTAAACCTTGATACTAAAATTACCAGGGCCGGATACGGAAAATTAAAACATTTCTTGAAATTATCCAGAATGGAGAGAGAAACGCTTGATAATTATATATATAAAATGTCTCTTCTTCGCCGTGAGCTGCCAAGCGACTGGTTATTTGGCCAAATCATTGGAGAGTTTTAGAATAGGGGGCCCCAAAACGTGGGGGCCCCTTAGAAATAGAGGCTCACCACTGCGCATGCGCCGAACCCAAACTGGGTCTTGTGTTTTAGGGTGGCCTTCGCCCCAAACGAAAATTTTGAGAAATAGCTTGGAGCTCCTATTTGCTTGGGGCCAGGTTGCGTCGGCAAACATGGCGGCGCCATTTCCACTCGCTTCGGAGCAAATTCGTCATTGTCGCTGCCGTATTAGCCATGTCTATTGCCAGTGAATGGTGCAGCCGGCCTTCGCTTCACTTCTTTATCTTGCTCAAATCACAAAGAATGAATGGTGAGCTCGCCTAATTTTAAAGATTGTGGGCAACCTGGGTATTCCAAGCGTTTGGCCCAGGCTGCCCCTCCGGCATATCGTCACTGGTCATCTGCACCGTGAGGGGTCCAAGGGCAACTGGCCACGCGAGCGGCGATCCGCCGCTGATAAAGGTCCGTCGCAGCATATGCGTGGGGACTTTCGGCATCGCGGCGCGGGCGATAACGGACATTAAATGTCTCCCTGTCGTTGAACCGGTGTGCTGTGTCATTCCCCGAGACGAGTAGCAGCAAGGGTATTCCCACAAGGTCATCTTCTAATTCTAGGCGTTCCTAAGCCTAAAGAGACGCGGCAACGTTGACATAGCAACGTCTCAGTACTCGGAAACTTCGAGTGAATTTTGTTCGTGGCACGTGAACTGCAGCTTCAAAACAAGTATCCGAAGGCATCCAAGTCCCTCCAGCCCAAATCTCAATGAAGCTGCTGCTTTAGAGTATGCTCGATCGCGTTCATCTCAGTTTTGGCATAGTTGAATGCCTACATCTTAGGCGACAGTCGCTCAACGTGGCACACGAACGCTCAAATCAGTCCGAAAACAAGCGCCAAATGAGAGTGCTGTGGATTGGATTGTTCTGGCTAGAAACAGCTAACAATATTTATGCTGATTTTAGCTTGTCTTCTGTTTTAGCAGGGCTAATTTGGTTTTGCCTAATTAACTGGGATTTGTAAAAAAAAGTACCTGCTAAGCGCATATGTTTTACATAATACAATATTTCTCTCTTTTTTTTTTTATAATACGCTTGTTAACTCCATTGACGCTGCATGCGGGAAACCCAAGCGCGCCGCGGCGGCTTTGGTATATTCCTTACTTTATAAGCCGATGGCGCCAACCTTGTTGTATTTGGGTCCCCCAATTTCTTATGGACACCCAAACGTTGGAGCCCCCTAGTCTAAACTCTTCATTAGCACCTAACACTGGAAGCAAGCTACTGTTAAATAACTACAGACCTATTTCGCTTAATAAATTATTAGATCATATCATAGGTAAACGTAAAAACATTTTAGACGACAATAATTTATTTTATTTTAATCAGCATGAATTTAGAGCTATGGTTAAGTAGCTAAGTGAAATATTACATGATTTTGGATTGCATTCTATATATTTAGAGTTTAATGTTTTAATACCAGCTAATTTGAAGTTGGCTTTGTTGTAAGGTTTTGACCTCTGGTCCCGAGCTATCAAGTTGTAAACCAGACCAAGGTGCCTGCAATTTGACTGAGGTTTACAGGGCTGAAAGGTCCGTCTGGCTTCAAAATACCTGGGTGGTTGAGATGAAAGCAGCCTTTGTATCAATCGGAGGGGGAAGCTAATCCCCGAAAGTCGTCTTTGTTTCCATCGGAGGGGAAGACTCTAATCTTCCTCTCGTGGCTTCCACAATGCTAAGTCAAAGTCGAAAGATAAAGCAAATATGTAGAGAAAGGCAAGACCCTCCTCGCGCGTTGGCCGCAACGTCACGGAAACGATGGGACGCTATTGGATGCGGAGGTGGTGGAGGGATATATGATTCCCTTTGAGGGGCATTTGCCGCTACCTTCTTGACTTGTAACCTACTATAATAACCACGAAATCATATTATCTCGTGATTTAAAGTGGGAAGCACGTATAAATTACATGTGCAGCATAGCTCGCTGAAAATAATAATTTTTAGGTCGAGATTTACAGACACACCACACCGGAATATAACTTAGCGGCCTACAAGTCATAGGGGAATTGTAGTAGACTGTTTCCGCAGCCCGCTACGCTCCCGGATAGCGCTCCGTAATCCGCCACAAAACCTTGAACTATGCAGACAAGGCTGGCGGCGCGCATGCCCAGCTTCGGTGTTTTCTTTACGAATATCGGAGGAGAAAAACGGTCTACTACAAGTCGGTTACAAGTCAAGAAGGTAGGAGAAGCTCCTCCCACAAGCGTGATGCGCCCGTTTCAAATCCCTTCGCAGTCGAAAGAAGAGTTCACTGGAAACGCTCCTTGTTCCGCTTCAATGGATAGATAATGGCCACAGAGTGATCCCAACTTGTCTTCGACCCCCACTTTTTAAGAAAGCGAGCTTTGTATTCATTGGAGGGGGAACCAAGTCCCTGAAAGCAGCCTTTGTATCCATCGGAGGGGGAAGCTAATCCCCGAAAGTCGTCTTTGTTTCCGTCGGAGGGGGAAAACTTTAATCTCCCTCTCGTGGCTTCCACAGTGCTAAGTCAAAGTCGAAAGATAAAGCAAATATGTACAGAAAGGCAAGACCCTCCTCGCGCGTTGGCCGCGACGTCACGGAAACGATGGGACGCTATTGGATGCGGAGGTGACGGAGGGATATATGATTCCCTTTGAGAGGCATTTGCCTCTACCTTCTTAACCTGTAACTTACTATAGAACATCCGAGTATTGTTTGGGACCCTCACCAAAAAGTAATTTAAAGATGCCATCCAGAAAGTTCGAAATCGGAGATTAGAACTTATATTTCTTTTAAATGTAAGCTTGCAAAGAGCATGACCACCTTAATTAAAACATCCCAACTGCGGAAATTAGAAACTAGACGGAACATTGCACTCTCAAAATTCATGCGTCGTAACCTTGAAGTACACATATCATTATTTTAAAACGCCACATTGTCGTTCATGTAAAGCTAACCACACAAAAACGATAACGCTATATAGCAGTTATATTAACGTGTTTAGCATATTCGACAGTGTTCCGATCACTGAAGACTGGAATTTACTCTGGGAAGAACTTATGGTTACTCACGCACCAACATACAGCGGCTCCCGAGAAAACATCTCTCCGCTCGACTCGAACGGCTCCTGGGAGCTTCAGGGTACGATACCCGACTCAGGTGCCGCGCCGTCGGCGGAACTTGCCGCACGTTACCGTCACCGTCGGCGTAACCGCGCATGGCATTATAGGACGTTTCCCATAATGACATCACACGGCGGCTTAATTTGGCGGGAAACTTTTCTGCTACATGTAGCGGGGAAATATTTCTGCTGAATTTAGCGGGGAAATGTTTTCGCTAAATTTAGTAGGGATATTTTTCCACCAAATTTAGTGGGCAATTTGTACCGCTAAATTTAGCGGGGAAATTTTTTCTACAAATGTAGCGGGGGAATTTGCCGGGAAATCGCCTCACAATTTCCCCGTTAGTTCCCCTCTATACCCTTCCCTCCCCTCCGTAGCCTTTCCTTCTCCTCCTCAATAGCTGCGCTTTAATTCGGCATTACAGAAGATTGCAAACGTTTTTCATTTTTTTTGTACTGCATCATGTTATCAAGGTAATAAAAAAAGAAATAGCCAAGCGAGCGCGTGCGTAGCCGAATGGTTACCGTGCTCTATTTTCGCGCAGAGGCCCCAGGTTCGATTACTGGGAGCGGACGATTTTTTTTATTTATTCTTTCAATTTAGCGTTTTTGAAATTCAAGAACCTTGTGGTCCGATCGAGTTACCAATGTTCTACGCGCCGAACGTCCTACGCCGAATGTTCCAGAAACCCCCGCGGGTACAAAAGGTGCTCTGTGTGGCGAGCCGGAGTCAGTCTCTCCCCAGCGATCGATTCTGCTGTTAAGCCGCAATCGACGGCTGCGACGCTAGCCTTTTTCTATTTTGTTTTGGGCACAAGTTCGCCCCAATAAACACTTAATTTCTGTCAGCCATTCGTGGCCTCATCAATTGCCATCCGTAAAAATATGTTACTCAATATTTGCCATCACAAGTTAGTTCAAGTTACGGCAAGAAGTCAAGGATAGTTTGAAATAAATATAGCTGTTTATTTAAGATACAGACGTTCAATTTTGCTACTTTTAGAGAAATGACGTACGTTTCTGCATTATTAACAAAACGAAAATAACGGCTAAGCAAATAGTTCTTTATATTCGTAAACTGTTTTTCAAGATGCACAATCTGATATATTTTGCGACATTTTGCGTAAAGTTGTTTGTTTGTAAATAATTTGTGAAAATGTCTCTGAAACGTGTTATTTCGACGTGTTTCTTTTCATTTTGTTTTTGCTTAGAAATTAATATTGCAATTTTGAATATTTGGTGTCATATTAAAAATTGTTTATAAAATAAATGAAAACACTTTTAAATGCGTACTTTCTTTGGTGTGTCATTGACGGCTATGCAAATTGCCATAGTGAAATCTCGGCAGTGTCCATGCCACGAGCTTCTCAATTTTATATCTCTAAAAAAATTTAGCTACTGCGTTCACATATAGCTTAATGATTCTCCCAAGAAAATGGCTTTCACAAGTATTTCTTACAGTACTATAAAATATGACCCGGAGAGTCAATGTACGATCTGAGGTGGAAACACCTTATTTTGACTTTTAATTTGGTTTACTAGTTCAGATGCGTCGCTTGACGCGTTATTGGGGCAAATCAGTGACCGCCAAAATGTTCCCTTCGGGCAGCAGAATTTCTCGTTTACAGCACAGTAGGTGACTGCGATAGTTTATTTTTACGACATTTGCCATTCCGTAAACTGAGTGGTACTGTGCGGTTAAGCGTTATGATATTCGACTTGATATTCCTTGGCGGAATAATAGAGCCAGTAGACGAGGTTGAAGAAGGCGAAGCAGAGTGGGAAGAGGTAGCGGCTGGCCCTGTCGATCGCTTCGGCCCGCTTCACGTTGCGATGAAGCTCCAGCTTGCTGTTCATGTCCATCTTGAGCAGGAAGTCGTCCGTCGGGAATCCGTATCTCATGTGCTGAAAAGACATGGAAGCTTTTTTTTATTTCTTTATTATTGCATTCCAATCATGTTTGTACTATACACTCAAAGGAAAAAAAATGCAGATACCGCGGTTAGTATAAAATGGCGTTTTGAAGACTTTGACAGCCTCAGGTGCCTGCCGACTTTACTCTGTTTCATGACGCTACAATCTGGTGTGTTCAATCGCAGCGCCTAAAATGTATCACCACGGCGCTCGTTTTTCTCTACGGGTTCGCTGACACCGGCAAAACCAACGACGCACATCCGGGTATTTAGGATCGCCACGTATCCACTGTGCGTGTCTTTTTTATTCGGTGACGGCAAACGCACAAAGACGACAAGAGCCGTGACGATGCACGTTTTGCTCTTCTTGATTGGCTAGATAAAGTCGTAGCCTAGGCTGTGGTCGCACAGAAAGCGTAAGCGTAAAGAAGTATAGCCTTCGGCAAAGAGATGAACCTCCCCCCCCTCCCTTAGCCACAGGCCAATGAGCACCTGACTGCGGAGGACGACGGGGAAGGTGTCTTTCGAATGAGTTGTTCAAGTGCAGGCCGTAGTAAAATGAGAACAGTAATTTCAATAACCCCCTCCCCCCAAAATCAACAACAACAACAACTCTGTAGTGCGTTTTCTCAAATCGTAACCCTTGCTCAAATTCGAAACCCTCAAAATTAGTATGTGTCGCAAAATTCGCGTAAATTGGCGGAACAATCATTTAGTCAAAGAACGCGTGATGTTTGAAGCGAAACTATTTTATAATGTTTTATAATTTTATATAATGTAACCTTTCAAATCGTTACATCAAAGCGTATGCCCTGCCAAGCAGGACGCTTGTAGACCACTAATATTCGCCCAGTCTTGTATTTACGTAGGAAATGATGGCAGCCACTAGCCTACACGTGGTTGATAATTTGTAGTTATACGTGCGACCTGGGTCGATGATTCGTTTATACGGGAAGGGGAAGTGTCGGTGCGTTGGTATTGAGTGTGTTTTGCACTGCTTACATGTGCCTGTGTAGGCCTGTTTTCATATTCGGTATGTTGGTGCTCATGTTGCGCATGGTTTTGAATATCCGGCCTTAGTAGACGAAGGATTAATTTCTTTCAGTTTTGTCTTTTGCGCGGGTGCTAGGCGGTGAACGACAGTGCCTGATTTAAAGAAAACTGAACATCCAGCTGTGCTTTATCTATTTATTATAGACGGGACCAAAGCAAATGGTGTCTCTGGCTTGACAACAATCTGATAATCGTTCCACCCAACTTCCTGAATGCGAGTTATGTGCTCCGAAACCGCGAAGTGAAAGCACACGCCCACGAATGGATAACTCACTTCAGTAACGACAATCACGCTCAATAAGCAATAAGCAATAATAATAATAATAATAATAATAATAATAATAATAATAATAATAATAATAATAATAATAATAATAATAATAATAATAATAATAATAATAATAATAATAATAATAATAATAATAATAATTTTATTTCACAAATATAAATACAATACATACAAATGCGGGTCCGTCAAAAGCCAATAGCGGCTTGTGGGACTTATTATTATCATTATTAATAATAATAATAATAATAATAATAAAACTGCGGTTGCGTTGGTGCAGTGACTCTGGTCGTTGTCAGCTGAAGGTGTTGAGCAATTCCTGTATGCTTACAGCAAAGGGACGCAGGGCTCAATAATGTCAGCATGCCCATTGGGATGTTTAGAGTGTTTGATGACGCATTGAAGGCATTTAATAGACGTACAGTGCCTCTCAAACTTAACGCCGCCACTCGGTTACGCAAATATTGATCCATTGCATGCTGCCCAAAGATAAATTGGTCACTGCATTTGCTGGAATACCTTCCCCTGGTTGGGTTTTCATCGAGGACGAAAATCTTCACCAACTAGTTAGACCGCTAGGTTCAGGAATAGCTCAAAAAGTGAAGAAACCGGACCATCGCGTGGCGGCGTTAAGTTTGGGGCGCACCGTACGCGCTCTATCCTACCGCTCTGCCGAAAAGCTGCGCAGTTCGTTAGGCCTTATTCGTATCGCCCGCCTGTCACTTACCGGTCGCCATGTTTAATGGGGTAGGCCGTTTGACTACCGGTTTTTAGATCGCGTACGGCAGTGTTTCCCAAATTTGGGGTCGTGACCTACTCAGCGAGGTGTGTGTGTGTGTAGGCGTTGAAGAGAAATTAGGGGGGAAAATAGAGCCAATCTTGTACGCGCGCTCGGCGCATTTGTCACTGACTCAACTCAGCGAGGAGTCGCAAAGCAAGTCGGAAACATAGAAAAAAAAAAGAAACTGGGACCCCTCATTATTGGCGATTATGAAAACAAGGTACAGTTTGCAGCTTAACATCGAGCCGGAACTGAGAGTAACGATGAACACATTCAGCCCTCGATTTGAGAAACTAGAGAGTTTTAGGGAACCGGAACAAAATACGATCGATAAACAAAAACGATCGATACCTTGGATCGGGCGAGTCGACCGATCGTGTGCCTCGAAACGGCTTTGGGGGAACCGTATTTGCAGACGAGAGCAGACGATCGGTACAGGTCGCGCCCCCTGGCAACGGAAACCTGCATCGGCCTCGTTCAAATGTAGATATTTGCGTTTGTTTGTACAAATCGCAGAAACGGAAGCAAATAAAAATCTCATCCTAAAAATATAGAGAACCTAAAACAATGTATACCTACTTATAGTTCGTCTCGATTTTTTACTGGAATGAATGCGCTTACGTAATACAAAACCTGGAGCTCCATGGCGTGTCGCCACTGGCGCTGCGAAGTTCTAAAATGTTCGTCTGCTAAAAAAGCAGACGAGCTTTCTGACAACAAAGACGCTCGTTCTTTTTGATGATGGCTTGGAGTTGGCTCTATTCGGAGAAAGCAATTTACAAAGCGTTCTTTTGTACGACTGTCTGCGCACTAAGAGAGGCGCTTGTTGGCGGCAAGGCATGGGACGTTCAACTTAGCGTCGATGGACGAGGAGGACGTCGTACGGCTGTTCAGGTTCACAAAGGAGGATCTGCTTCATCTCCGATCGGCGCTGCGCATCCCGGAAACGTTGACAACCAACGGTTGAATCTGGGTGTCAGGAACTCGTTTGCCACCGTATTTTTTTTTTTTTTTTTAGTTTACCCGATTCATATCCTCGGGAAATAAAATAGTTCCTCGATCGTACGTGGTAACTTGTTTTGTAAGTCATACGTTCTCAGTGGGCAAGCTTTGGTGTTTTACATCAACCAAATATGATGTTTACTTCAACCACGTCCTGATATGCTGAAAAGTCGCCGACAGCAAACTCGATTTGACACACAAATAAGAACACGCTCGCGCGCGCTTATCATCAACATTCGAAGTCGTCTGCCAGCGATCCTGTGTCTTTCCCTCGAGGCCCACTGCAGGGCCGAGTATTCAGAAAGTTATGGACAAATAAAACTAGGAATATTAAATCGCGAAGAAAATACAAAAATAACAAAAATATACTCGCTTTCTCAAGTTAAGGCGGTCATTTTTCTTGTACAAAGTTACGAGGATGTCAATCCGTTCCTTCGCTCCTCGCAACGAGAAGTTCTTTTTTGACGCCGCGTTCAAGCCTTCAAGGACGTCATTCCAAAGGGCCGGAGTAGTAAAAGGATTAGGGCCTAACACCTCCCGAGGTTGGAAGATATCATCTTCCGCTGAAACCCGCTTGCGAGGAGGAGGTGGAGGGACGGAGGTAGATACGGCGCTCATGTTGCTCTCTTACGGTAAAGATAGCAGACGATCACGGTCGGACGCCCGCGAACCGATCGTTGTGCCGTGTACGGTACTACCACGAAAAAAAAAAATTAATTAATAAAGGAAAACCTGTAACTTTACTGCTGTGCATTTATTAAAACTATCACCCAATATTTAAAGGGCTCGTTTTATACAATATATGTGATTAGCATTAGAACACAAATTTTTAATTCATGCAAAATCTTTAAACTAAAAAGTATCCAGATCCTTGATCCAGAAGGCTGTTGCTCACTCTGTTGACACTACAGATAACCCTGAGTCATAAAGCAGCTGTAAAAACGGGTGATAAGAGCTCGAAATGCACATCCCAACGTTTGTATGAAAAAAAAAAAAAAAACTTAAAATATGAAAAAAAACTTAAAATATAAAAAAAACTTAAAATATAAAAAACTTAAAATATAAAAAAAACTTACAATATAAAAAATTTACAATATAAAAAACTTAAATATAAAAAAACTTAAAATATAAAAACTTAAATTAAAATATAAAAAAATTAAAATGTAAAAAACTTACAATATAAAAAACTTACAATATGAAAAAACTTACAATATAAAAAACTTACAATATAAAAACTTAAAATTAAAATATAAAAAACTTAAATTAAAATATAAAAAAAATTAAAATGTAAAAAACTTACAATATAAAAAACTTAAAATATAAAAAAACTTAAAATTAAAATATAAAAACTTAAATATAAAAAACTTAATATAAAAAAACTTAAAAAATAAAAATTAAAATATGAAAAAAAAAGGTAAACGGGCCAGCCGGATTCGAACTCTCCACTACCGGACCCCTACGAGCTCACGAAATGGACGCTCTAATCCACTGCGCCGGACCGTTTTCTCTGCTGCTAAACATTAATTTATTTCTATCAAAGATGTCTTATTGTGTTTCGATCTGTATTTTCTTTTTTATTTGCTGACTCCAACTTTATGCACTTGCTGTCACATATGGCGCTCCTGCCAGGCACTTCCACAAGTTATTTTATTCACGTTTGAAGCCACGGCACGCTCTCTCCGCCAGCGGAATAGCCGTTTTGCTAACCAAGCGAGACCGTCCATGTCGGCCATTGGTCGTGCCGGTCGTGCCTTACGGTTCGAGCAGCGCATTACGGTAAGATCGCGGAACACAAGCGCATGCGCAGTTCGTACCGGAGGCAGTGGCGGATCCAAGGGGGGGGCGGTGGGGGCGATCGCCCCCCCAAACGCCTCGCCAGGCAACCCCCCCCCCCCCCCGGGGTTCTTCGTCAGCTCGAAGAAAAAACGTAAGCAATCGACGCGAGGGACAAAATATTAAAACAGCGGTTCCAAAGTGGGGTTTATCTCCGTCAAAGTCACGGTACGTCTTCCCGACAGGGACGGCGCCAGGAGTTTCGAAGTGGAGAGACAGTGGGGAGGCGCACCAAATATCAGGGTCCTCGACTGCAGGCACACTTCCAAACAAGGACAGCACGTCGAGCGAGGGGGAAAAATACCTTCAACATATCTAGTCCCCTTTCTCTCTCTCTCTCTCTCTCTCTCTGTCTCCCTCTCTCTCTTTGGAGGTTGTCTGCGAAAAATTTGTGCCCTGAAAGCTCCCAAACGCAGACGCCAAGCAGCCTTCCTCAAGGGTACGATCCTATACACAGCGGATTATCCTTCCTCTCTAGCGGCCGCCTTTTCATCACTTTTCGTTTGATGGTTTCTTCGTGGTTCTGGGCTTGTCTTTTGGCATGTCTTTTTTGGCTTGCTTTGAGATGCTGTCGCCCACTGCCCGTGTCCCACTAGAGCGACAAACAGAAACAAAAGACAGCGACAAGCCTCAAACCCATGCAGCATGCTCGCGATGGCACCTTTGGCAGGCGTTTAGTCGTTCGGTGCTCGTGAAGTAAGCACGAGCGATTGCAAGCCTGCCAAAGATACCCTCGCGTGCATGATGCTCGTGTTTGAGCATAGCCTCCTTTAATCTGCAAAGCCTCTCAAATTGCGAAAGGCTCTGGTTTGAGGCTTGTCGCTGTCGTTTGTTTCTGTCTGTCGCTCTAGTGGGACACGGGCGGTATCTTATTGGCACGGTGTGCTCATTGCCAAGGGAAGTGCGGAGGGGACGTACCAGGAGGAGACGTTCCAGGGGGGGGGGGGGGGGGTGCAGCTTGTACAACCAGGTGACCAATTGCTTTTCTTCTCAACTGAGAGAGGAAGCCAATGCTCTGGGTACAGTGTAGTCTGGGTCTGAGCTTCTCCTGAAGACGCTCCGGACTTCCCCACGACCTTGGCTTTGCATAAGCCCGCTTTCGTCCTCGCCGGAATACAGAAAGAAGCGCGGAATACAGAAAGAAGCCGACGAGCGCCAGAAGGGGGAGATGTTTCCTCTAATGGGCTTCATACTGCCTGCGGTACGACTTCTCGTGGCGGGAAGCTAATAAAAGAAAGATAAACGGTACGAGCACTCTAAAGGCTGGAGGCTGCTTACACGGGGTCCTCAAGCCGACGCCGTAGGCATTTATTTGTATACAATGCCGTTTCAACTTAGGGTGGCGGGACATATTTTAGGAAAGGCGCCCGCTACCCCTTGTCTCCCCTTGGCGCCGTCTTTCCTTTTCGAGTTGAACGCGGCTTCTGTGGATTGACGGCAGAGCTTTCGCGCGGCTTTGCAGGAGCGAATATGTGTGTGTCGAACGGAACAGTGGCGGGGCTTGCTGGTTTGCAACTGCGGCTTCGAATTCCCTACCTATGGACTTGGGGAAAACGAGCCCTTTCAAAGATGCGACTATACATAAATTAAATAGACAGTGCCTGTGCCCGTTCGAGTGAACACCGACTCTCAAACATCCATGCTGCAGTCGTGATCGGCCTTTAGCCCAGTTGAGATTCGCCGACCGGACAACCGCTCTGCCCCATCATATCTCTGTACCTGTCCTCTCGACCCTGACGAATGACTCACACGTGAGTTTTTGAACTACCCGAACTGTAGTTCAGTTATACGTATGTACACTTACTGCTGATATTTCTTTTCTTTTATACTACCGTCGTGTTGATTGTTCATTTTTTATAGTAACCACGCTTGCTGTACTTAGAAATTGAGCTCTTGAGCATATCAGTTTAGATACTGTTTCAATGACATGATTGGCATGATGAATTATGTCATTTTGTCACGAATTATGCAAAGGACAGCTATGTTGGCAGTCTTGCTTTTCGTCTTTCAGATTTTATATTGGTGTTCAACCGTAAGACTAATTTTTAGTATCATTACTAAGTCTTGCTGTTAACCTAGAATAATATTTATTTGAAGAAATTTGCGTGGGCGAAAAATAAATCCATACTAATAACTGCACTAGTGTATGTCTTTCATGTTCGATCATCCCTCTGCAGGCTGCACGAGGCGGCACTTGTTCAGTTGTCATGTTGTATTCTACTACCGGGCCCTTCCTTCAATAAAGCAATGTGCGGTATACTCTCATAATAATTATTTTTTTCGATAAGAGTGTAGTAACCTCCATCACAATTATTAATTTAATATCGCATTTATTAAGCACTAAAACCACTACTGTTTTTTTTGTTTTTTTTTTTTTTGAAAATGGCATCGTGCCTACTTGCCTGATGGTATACGTGGAAAGTCAATCTCCGTGATTTAGGGAGCTAGCGGAGCAACCGGCGACAATGAAAAGTATGTTTTAAAACAACGTTCTGCATTTTGGCACTGAATATAAAGTTCTAACTACTATGCCAAGCTTAATCACAAGGAACAGCCGAGTTTTAGATTAAAACGTTTTTCGCATTGTCATTAGCTGCATGAGCTTCCTCCGTATAGTTGGCAAAGGTTGGCTCTCCGTACATTCTCTGCGGGTGTAACGAGAATATATAAATATTCAAGCAAAAGGAGCCCAAAAGTTGTAGCCCCACCGGGGATATCTGAGCCATCAAGTTACACTGCCTGCAATTGTCACAGCCGCTATTAGCGGCGAGATGTTTTGGTGGCGCCCTCATTTGGTTACCTTTCGTGACGTCATTACCTTGTGAACAACAAGTACGATGGTGTTTGTAATGGGCATGGTGGAAGCCTGAAATCATAGCGCTCTCAAAGCAACACTTCTAACACCGTCAAAATTGAAGTTCTTACATTCCACTTATTTCCGTCGATGAGACATTCTTTGCTGACGTCATAGTCAGCATTCAGCCAATTGTGGTGGGCAATATACGGCTCTGGTGGTGGGCCGACCACAGCGACGCTTTCGATCGTTCACGTCGCCAATAGCACCAAACATTCATCCCCAGTAGTTAAACTTCTTTTCTATTTCTAGCGCGCTGCCACGCGAATGGAGTAATCCCGTTTCCTATGAACTACAAAATTCCTTGCGTTATGGTGTTCAGAAAGGATAGTGCCACCACAATTTTCTAGATACTTACCTCTAGCGTGGTCACCCGAAAGGTTTTAATTCAAAGAGTTCATCCCCGACTGGTAAACCGATACAAAAGCTCTCAAGATCTATATTATGTTATCAGAGTTTAGTAAAAACGATAACTCCACAAAAAATATAAACACTCCCCCCCCCCCCCCCCCCCGCCGTTTTACACCGAGGAACCGCCCCCCCTAAAATGTAGGTCTGGATCCGCCCCTGACCGGAGGGCCCATCGTACCGTATCGGATGTGCAAAAACGGTTCCCTAAAAGTCTCTACTGTACCCTGATTGTAATAACTATCAAACAAAACTTTGTGGTAAGCTTCGTGTATTACGTTTGATGCACTTAACAAACCAAATAAATATTGTGGCATCGGGAAAAACTAGGGGGGGGGGGGGGGGGGGAGCTGTAATTTTATATTTGCTATTTTTGATGGGTCTCAGGGTTGCGCAGTGTGGGAAGCACTGCCGTACGGAGTCATCATTTTCGGCCCTGGGGTGGTTACGTATATAACATCGTTGTACCACCTTTTTTTTTTATTAAAATAGATGTAACAATTTCTCTGAGTCCTTACGCCAATTTTCTTATTGACTCAGGTGGGAAACTAAATGGGCGCTTCTAATACGTAGAAGTTATTTATACACTTAAGGCCCGTTCACACTCTTGCGACCAAGTAAGACCGAGAGAGACGAGACCGGTTTTTAAGCCTTTTGCGACTTCTTAGGACCGGATGCGCTGCAGCGGAGCTGGTCCTAAGAAGTCGCAAGAGGCTTAAAAACCGGTCTAGTCTCTCTCGGTCTTACTCGGTCGCAAGAGTGTGAACGGGCCTTTACTTTCTCCAGTGATTTGATTCATTAGTTTGCATTCAGTGCGACACGAACCGCACGCTGCTTTCACTGGCGCATTTTGTTTTTCATTATTCTTTTTGAGCCCTCAGTAGAGATTTCTTGTGGATGCGAATCATAATCAAACGTTTTAAATTTCTTTAAGCTCGTCAATGTTTATTTTGTAATTATATTTAGAATTATATTTAGGTAAATCTGGAGAGATCAGTATACGGTAAACGTTTTGAAGACAATGAAAGAAAGCAATTGTCAACACCACCAGTGTCACGGCTGATAGGTGAGGATCGTCACTGCAAACTTTTAGTTATAAGTACTATACACGCTAATTCATACAGAGAGTGTATGTAATATCTTAACAACACTCCGCATTATTTTCTTATTTTATGGCACCTGATGCGTGCGAAACTCTTCCTGTTTATTAACACACGTTCGTTCAGCTTGCACCGAGAGAGATAGAAAATCTTCCAGTTAAAATGAACCTCAAAATCATGGTTTACACGCGTAACAAGGCTAGTTTCTCCATAATTTTGTTAGCATAAAGTAACAAAACTCACGCAGTATATTTCTAATGAGCGTCTTAATAAGTATACTAGATAACAAAAATAATAAAACGAAGAGAGGACGAAGCGCAGACGAGTGCACTCGTCAGTGTTTCGTCCTATCGATGTTTTACTCCTTTTGTCTACTTACGTAGTAGTTTATCTACGATTTTCCCATAGCCGTGATCTTGTATTTAACGCTTCAATGGCGCACTTATTACTGAACATTGGAGATGCACAATAGCATTTGGGAATGTACTTTGGAAGCCCGAGAAATGTAATTTGTCCAAGAATTATCCTTATTGGATTCCTTTTGCGAAAGTTACCAAATAACCTGGTAATCAGTCGACATCACAGAAGTGCAACTTACGTGGATAAGGTTGGCGATGCCGAAGTCCACCCTGCGCATGACGGCGGGTCTGAGCCTCACACGGATCAAGTAGTTGACGAGCGTGGTTTCCGCGAGCTCCGCGAAGATGAAGATGATGCAGGCGGTGATCCACACGTCGATGACCTTGACGTAGGTCACGCGTGGCATGGTTGCCCGGATGGAAGAGGCTATGGAGAGCACGGTGAACAGGGTGACCACGCCGAGGGCGAAGCGGATCTGGGGCAGGTGTATGGTGATATAGAAGGCCACCCAAGAGATGAAGACGGCCAGGCAGGTCGGGAAGTACGACTGGATCAGGTGGTAGTGGATGCGCCGATAGAGCACGAACGTGGCGTTTAGGCAGCTGAAGCTCCCTGGGACCAAGAAAAATTGTTACAGTCTGCGAAGCAGAGATACCGTGACGCTCAAGGTGATGTCAGTCACTTAAACTGGCTGCGGTAAAAATTGTTATTATTCGATCATCTATGCTTCCCAAAAGCTTAATAATTGCAGGGCGTAGCGAGATTTGTGCATATTATTATTGGCCCCCGCGAATGACATTGTGTTATTAGTCGAAGGGAACACCTAAGAACAAAACCCGGAGCAAACATCGTGAACGCCGACAGCCAGCGTTTCTTAAAATGTCAGTGACTCTAGAACCATGAGCGGTGTTGTGCTTGAGGAGCATATTTAAAGTACACTATGGTGCACTTGAAACGTACATGTTTTGACATACGCGTCCAAAATACTTCCGTTTTTTTTTTCCGAATTGAGGTGCACTCCTTGTTTCTATTTTTTTTTTTTTGTTTGCAGCGATATACCGGGTGTTTTAGGGAAGACTTTTTGAAATCCCTTGACGTCCATGTGGCTAACAGTTTCTTCCCGGTATAAAGTTTGCCCAAGACCTTGCAAATCCTTGCGGTATTTGCAAGCCATGGGTAGACTTATTCAAAGCACAAAGCCTACTACAGCGAGAGTCCTTGGTTTAGCCCAATTACGCCCCTGTTTACTGATTAGGTATTGAAATACAAGGAATCACGTGCATCGAATGTAACGTTATAATTTTAGGGTGTTCAAATAATAACTAGCCTAACAAAAAGAGGATAAAAATGAGCGAAAACAAATTCTGATTTAACTATTTTATCCCCGCTTTACTTGCATTGTCGACTGTCTATATCTTCTAAGTTTGTTTGTTGAATACTAGTCATCATAAGAACTATATTGAGCCTCTTTCATAAATTTAATGGCGTATGGAAACTAAATAGTGGGTAGCTGTAATTCACCTAAAAAGTCGCATTACTTCTCACTTCCTTTTGGCCCTAATGCGAGGACGACATATGTTTTCTAAAACTATTCAACCCGAAAGAAAATAAAAACACACACAAAAGAAAACAGACAACACGTTAAGTTTAAGATAAACCTTCGAGAACGAAGAACAGCTCACAATGCAAAACTTGGCTCATGTTTTAATTATAAGTTTTACTATGGTCTGCTCAGCTGCAACTTTAGACAGAAGCTCCTACTTTAGTACACGCCTCCAGAGTCGGTGACAAGTTACAGTTCAGGGCAAGGAAAAGGAAGACGGGGGGGGGGGGGGGGGGGGGGGGCGGGCGGACGCAGGCGGACCGTTGGAGCGAGGGAAATGTTTCCTCTTCTCGACTCCAGCAATCCATTTGCTTCCTCCTCCCCAGCCTTCCTTTCCCTTGCCCTGAACTCTTAATCTATCACCGACTATAGCATCGCTTTGTCGGCGCATGTTCGCGAGTCGCCCTTTGTTATCGAAGGCGGAAACCTCGCTCTGAAGGAGTGCTTTTACCGCATATCTTGCGACCGCATATCTTGTGTTGTCGCAAAATATAGTTTTTTTTTTTTTTTAAAGCTTGCGCTAGCTTTTGTTTGGATCTGATATTTTGATTAAACTCACCCAGCTGTCGTTTTTCCTCGTACGCCCCTGTGTGAAACTCGACAAGGTCGAACTCCTCCATCTGTATCTCGAACTCTAGAGTCAGGGGATTCTGGCGCGCCCATGATATCCTCGTTTGGCCCATTTTTTGGGCATCTGAAATTGCAGCCTTCATTATAAAAGTATCAATTGAAGTACTTGCAGAACTGTATCTTGTACATAATCGTCAAAGCTCGTGGTTTACTGATTCAGTACGAGGCAGTTGCTGACACACAGCAGCTACATTTATACGACCCTTCAACCAAATCATTGTTTGACAGAAATGTAATACGCGTCTATTGCTAACAATATGTATTACGATAATTTTACTAAAAATATACAGCCGTGTTCTAATCCCCACATGGTGTATTTCACTTGGTAATGCTTATATAAAAATAAATACTGCCAGTTTAAGTATAAAGGTTCCCATTTCTTAAGACTATATAAAGGGTGCTTTATTTTAATCTGAACAGTCTTTCTTTAATGGAGGACAGTTAGATTAGTGCTGTTTTTACAATGTATCTATCAGGCTTGAGAGAAAAATCGTGTGGGTAAGAGGGCGAATTAAAAACCATTTGTGAATTAACCTTTTAATTATTTGTTTTAAAAGTCATCTTGCAATCGCAGTATTGATGGCAATTACTACTGGACGCCAGAACAAATTAAAAATAAATGTAAAGAGGTAATGGTATTTTTGATAGTATTTAATACATTTTCGCGTTTTTTCGCCTGATTTGAAAATGGCGCGCAAAAAACAGTACCGCAAGTCCTGCCCATGGTGACGATTAGAAGATTGACGTAGTCATTTCAGTCACGTCTTCACTTGTGTCGTCAGCGCACCCACGAAGAACACGCTGCCGAGATAGTGACGACATGATTGAAACGACTATTTCACTCTTTCAAGCGTCATCGTGGGCAGGGCTTGCGGTACTCTTTCGGCGCGCACTCCTTAAATCGGGCGAAAAACGCGAAAGTCGATTAATATCTTAAAACAATTGCCTTCCCGAATTTTTTTCTAAAAATTGGTCGGGTCTCTATTAGAAATTGAAGTCAATATTGAAATTCCAACACGACCCCTGCAACCACAAATTATGTATTTATTTATTTATTTATTTATTTATTTGAAATACTGCAGGCCTACTTGGCAGTCGCGTGGGAGATTCGGGTTTGATTCCAGGGAAAGGAATCTTCTTTTACTTATTATTATTTTTACTTGGCGTTCTCGTAAGTTTGAGAACGTTCTCGCCTGATTGAGTTACGAGTGTTCTACGCACCGAGCGTTCTAGGCCGAATGTTCCAGAGACACACGCGGGTACAAAAGGTGCTCCGCGTGGCGAGCCGGAGTCCGATCCTGCTGTTACGCTGTCTTCGACGCCTGCGACGCTCTGTTGTTATCTTGTTTTCGTTTTTGTTTTGGGTACAAGTTCTTCCCATTAAGCGTTTAGTTTCTTCAGTTATTCTTCGCCTCATCATTTGCCATTCGTGAAAATATGATACTCGGCAGTCGCGAAATCCAGCGTTTTTTAAAGTGTAATTTACTATACTGTCAACGCAAGCTGTGTTTCGCTTTTATAACCAGCAAGCTGTACGTAGCATCAAATAGTCATTGTTAATAAACATCTGTTTAAATTCACCCTGGCTGTCTAAGGTTCAAAAGCTATTTATAAGGAATGCGTAGTATGACTCCCTTACAAGGTCTGATGATCATTGGACACCTCTGTTTGTCCAATGGGAACAATCTGAAGTCCATCCGACATGACAGTTTGAGCCGTACCCTGAAAAATTAATGCACGTGACACGGTGAGGCACTATTAAAGGTCGCTCAGTTCAGGTTCCTTTCAAACAAAGGAGCATATATAGCATACTTGTTTTGAAAGTGATGCCATGAAGAGTCTTATATAACATCGGCTTTAGGTGTTCTAAAACTTCGTAGGAAGTACCGTCTCGGAGGATTTAGATGTTGAATTGAACAGTGATTGAATGTAATCAAGCATGCTAAACGTTTAGCAGACATTTTTATAATTTGACTGGGAAATAAGTTTATATACGATATTATATAATTTCCGTATAACAACATATAAGAAAAATATAAGATTATAAAAGGAGTTATAAGAAACTTCTTACATGTTTCTTTTATCTTCTGTTGCGTTCTTATAGAATTCTTACATGTTCCCATATGAACTTATTTGATCAAACGCGCTCATTGAACCAAGACATATTTTATACAAACAATATTTTTAATAGGGCAGTGATTGATTGTAATGAAGCGATTGCTATAACCTGCTTGATTACTTTAGTAATGCACAAGGCTCGTCAGGATCATTTTGTTAATAATATAATGAAAAAAGCTCTTTTGCTGAGTCTATTTTTCTATTGGAGGCACTCGACTTGGACGGCAGTCGCTATAAGTAGTTGTTTGTATCGTTGATATCTGTTGCGTTTTTTTTTTTTCTTTTCTCTTTAACCGGGTCGCGCGTTTTTTTTTTTTTTTATATTTGTCACAATTTCGGAAGGAGAGCCTTGCCGGTGCCGAAATACCGCAACATGCAATAAAACGCACTGAAACCTGTTTTAGGGTGGTCCTCACGCTTTTCTATAGACAAACCTTTGATCGATTTTTAAACACCTGATTTGTGTTTCAGACGGTTTTCATTGTAAACCCATCCAGAAACAAACGTTCTGCCTGAGCCATTTTTATTGTTTGCGCATAAGGCGTGTGATTTGCTCGTTTTTCGTAGTGATGAAAGTGATGAATATGTAATACTATAATATTCCACACATTCATCTTTAAAAAACCAAATATATTGAAATATTAATTTTAATCCTTACAAAAAAAGCGAATGGTGGACTTCTTTGAAAACTCTACTTTTGAACTTGTGTCACTACTGCGGGTGGTCAATGGTCATAATAATTACATTATTATGTTTCTCATACCAGACGCAATGCATGCATGAGTATTATGGATAATCACACTTCATGTTAGGAGCACATGGGGGCTTAATTCAAATATTCTTAACTCTCGGATCAATTGATTGCCTTTAGGGCGGTTGAATAAAATATTTCTGAACATAGATCTACCGGTTGTAATAAGCCACTAAATCCTGTAGCATTCTTGAACAAGCAGATATCCAAGGTAATATTACTTTAGCACTGGTGCTGTAAATGAGACGACGAAAACAGTGCAGTAAAATTCTTTATCGGACGTGTCGGAAGGAGCACTGATATGATTAGCATAAATAGCATCGCCATTGATGTCACCCTGAGCGTATCAACATTATTTTGCAGCACTCTTTTGATCTAAATGCTATTCATGAATCGTTTCTTCAACTTTCCCATCTAAGCGGCGACCTGGGAAATGTTTCTCAAGCTACCGTTTGTCGGGTCGTTTGGCAAGTGTCCCGGCTCATCGCTAGCACTTGTGAACTTCCCGGGGAGCGCGACGGACTTTGACCTTGTCATGTGAGACTTTTGTAAACTGAGTTTATGCAGTAAAATGTATTATTTGACACCGTATGAGCGAAAAGTGCCAAAGAGGTGATGTCGAATTTTATCTAAAGGCCCATCCAAACTTTAGCATTTCACCGCTTGACTACTTCGTGCAAGGGTGACCGTTACCAGCCAGGCATCAATAAACGTATTTTAATCAAGGTAATGAGGGCTTCCGTCAAGTTACGAACGCAGGACACCGGTACATTCGTGCTTCGGGCATGGCAACCAACTAAAAGAGTATCTTTGAAAGCGACATACGGAGCATATATATGTCCTGGTGACTCGCGGTCATATAAACGAGCAATGTCAAGAAAACGTAACCGAAGGCCACTCTGTGCCGACCTTCTTTTTTTGTGTTATTTATCTTTGTAAAGCAACGAACACATGCTACAGCAGTTTAAATAGTTCATTACCAGCATCTATTCGAGGGACATACGGAATCTTTCGAGCCCATATGTACAAAGTACTGAAATTAAATTTCAAGCTCGTACATGATTATCTCGAATATGTGGTTTCCATAGACTCGGGCGAATTCATTCCGCTCTTAGTGCCATATGACTGTGGTTTCACGCCAACACAAGTACATAGAATATGTTAGCCGTCCTCAAGTGGGCACCAGTACTTGCTGCGTTTTTTTTTTATGTTACGGCTGTAGTTCGGAGGGTGCGAAAGATGAGAGCTGGGCTAATTAGCGGCGTATACAGTTAAAATAACACAGTGCAGAACGCACTTCTTCTAAGAGACCAGTAGGCGAAAAGGCTTGGTGGTAGACGAATTTGGGCAAAGAAAAACTGGCCGCATTGTTTTGCCCACTGTTGACAAGCTCGAAAGTACTTGCGCTTGTTTTAGCGATAAAACAACTAAATCTTTTCAATGGCTACAATAAAAGCTTAAAATCCACCGATTCAATGGTTGCAAAAATTTTGTTTTTAAAGATAAAGAACTTATACAGGGTGTTTTGTTTTCTTAAGATAAATGTATCTTTTTTTAAAAAGAGCCGCGAAAGTTTCACTTACGCGGTTTGTGCGGGTGAGCTATACGGCCAGGGGGACACAATACAGGAGTCTAATCTTAATGGTTAGCCGGCTACTTAAGGCGGCGGTCCCACGGCCCCAACTATAATACCGGTGGCAGCTCTGCTAACGCTCCTGTTTGATGTGCAAATGTCGCGTCTGTGCGCGTGTTACGTATTCTGTTCTTTTTGCAAATAAATCGTCAATTCATCATCACTCTTTTAGTGCAAAATATGATACGCATTTTTCAAAACTTAACGCACAATAAGAAAACAAAAAGTGCAAGTTTTGATAATTTCAAAGACATACCTCTATGCATTCCAAGTTTCTAGACTTGCAATGCATCCAAGACGCGTTCTTATTTTTTTATTGAATAGAAGAAGGACTCGGCTAGTTCCGTGCATACGTGTTTTTGTTAATTAGCACGCTCACATTTTTTAATATTTATTCAAAAAGAGCCTTTTTTATGTGATTTTGAAGTCTCGTAACTCAGTTTCACATCATAACGCAGAAACAACATTTAAGGGCATGCTTGTGGTAAATAAATGAACTCAGAATACAAAATATTAGAAGTGCAACGCCAGCCGTTTCCTTGTAAACACAACTTGATTATGGTAAAATTTTTAAGAATTTCCTTAACGCGTTCTTGGTTTTCTCAGACAGCGTTCTGGCATCTGACCTAATTTTTTTTAATTGTATGCTAGAGAAACTCAGCTGGTTCACTAGAAGCGTGATTTTTTCGTAATCATATTCAGATTTGTTTAAAATATGTTTAAATCATGGGACTATTTTGAAGCTCGACTCTGTACGCAAGAAACCGGTTTCAAAGAAAAGGGCAGCTACTTAAGCAACGATTCTTCAATTAGTGCTTTTCTCGTTCTAATTAAAATCACTTTCTATGATTGTAATTTTTTTAAAGCATACTAATTGTCCTAAATAATAAAAAGAACCTATGTTGTAGCAGACGACGCGCACTTGCGCCATCTTTTGAAAGGTGGCTGAAATTCGAGGTTGAGAAGTTCAGGAAAAGTGGCGTTGGGGGGATTCTGTCCATGATGCAGAGGATTCTTTTCTGAAATATTTCCTCGCGCTACTTCCTATTTCTTGCACTGAGTAAATAATCTTGCAAGAAAAAGAAGAAAAAAAACAAGGGTCACGAGCAAGTTCTCGAAAACATCTAGTGCCTATAAATAAGCTATTCAATGCTCCCTGCCATGTTCCTACACCACGAAAGGTGCAAATATTGAGCTCCATATGATGGTGACGACAAAGGGGAATTTCTTTTCCTTCACTCCAAGATTTTTACCCGACATGTTTCTTTTTTAAGGTTCCAGCTTTCCAACCGCTCTGGTTCTGTTTTGTTCGCCATCGTGCAGGAGTTTTAGATTTTCAGTTTTAACGTTACTCTACTTGTAAAAAAAAATTGGGTTGTGTGTATGTTTATACAGCCTAGAACTTGGTCTGCCTCCAAGGGCGACGAGTCTCCCAGATGTAGATGAGCCATTTAGCCAGTGCAGTACAACCGCTAGCCTCGGGTCTTTAACGTGCGTCACGCAGTAGTGATACACGACCGCACGCCGGTACAATGCTCATCCAGATCGAAACGGGCAGGGGCGGGGATTGAGTACTCTACTTGTAGAAAACATACGGAGAGTGTTATGTGTAAACCGCAGTGACTGGTCCTCATACTAAGGCAACAAACAGTCAGTCATCGTGGTTCAAATCTGAGGCTCAGGAAAAGGGTCTAATAAACCCCCTTTCCATGCAGTGCCCTATCAAAAGCGTTGCACATGTGCGAAACCCTCACTACGGTCGTCTTTCTTTGGATTAATTTTTATTTCATTTTTTCAAATAAGAACAATGTCAGACGATCAACTTTCATGGTGTTGGTTTAATAATGCAACGACTCCAGGCTTACACTTTGCGTTTACACCAACCACGACTCTTGTCCTTTGCAACTAATCATAAGCAGCCAGGTCAGACTTGCTAGAAACAGCGTCTCAGCTGAGACTTTGGGAAAGAAAGCAATGCCAAAACCAGCGCTCGAGCTGAGTGAGACTCAAGCCGCGTCTCAAGACAGTCGTGTGACCAACCTTTTGCAGTGCTTTCTTCTACTCAGTCTCAGCTGAGACGCTGTTCTAGCAAGCCGGTCCAGGATCACAACTCGCGAAGTTTCCTCGCGCTTCTCTTTCGTTTATCTGAGTCCCCGCAATGAGTATTGCGAAATAAAATCAAGCGAGATGCTCAGTGCTGCCCTGCCATGTTCTTCCATGACCGGGCTAGAGAGCGGTTTCCTTGTGGCCTTCACTCTCGCCGAGGAGCAATGGAACTTCTTTAGCCGCGTAGGGGTGCGACCACACAACCATGCCCAGCGCCGCCTGAGCCATCCTGAACAACTTTTCCCCGACCAATGCGATTGAAAATTTGTGCAATTATACTTGCTTGAAATAACTGTAGTGAGCAGATTGAAATAAGTTTCGGCTTACAATAATTAAATTCTTGTCTATACAAACTTGTTTCTTAAGGAGACGAAGAGAAAGACGTGTTCCGCATAAGTCTCTGAAGGCAGCTGGCCTCACGACCTGTAGGTCCAATTACTCTAAAAACTTATCCAACTCAACCCCCGAGCAAAGAGGAGAACACGGTGAGGAGGACGTGCCTCTCAGAAGGAATTAAAGCACTGTAGGAGCGGTAGGGTTACAGCGACCCCTCCAAGCTGCCGCCGCAGGGAGCAACTACTCCCGGTGCAATGGCCGTAAAGCCCGGTTCACACAGTTGCGTTTGACTGCGTTTGACTGCGTTGCGGCAGCGAGACACCAGGACATCCCTGCTGCTTATATGGCGTGCCAAGAAGATTCCTCGAATTGGATTCCACGCTTCATACGAAGCACAGATGTGCCGGTGACTCGCTTTCGGTTCTCGCCGCAACGCAGTCAAACGCACTCAAACGCAAGTGTCTGAACCGGCCTTAAGAGATCATGCCTGTTCACTCTAGCCTAGGTTGCCTACATGTCTCTGTCTCAGGGTGAAGAAATCCATTGTTGCTCTGAATGTGCCAGCGCGTGACGCTCTCGCGCACTCGGTGCGTGATTTGGGCGGTAAAATGGCGTCTATGCACTAGCCAAAGCTACGGGCTCGAGCTGAGTGCCACCGGATTGCGCGCACTTCAAAATGCATAAAAAAACGATTGGGCGGAAAAATGGCTAAGTTGTCACCACTTCATGTGGTCTTCGGTTCAGGCACGTAGCCAGGATTTTGTTTCGGGGGGGGGGGGGGGGGGGGAGGGGGGGGCTGCCCATGACAAAATGCTGTATGAGGTGGAGGGAGAGGAGTTCTCTGCAAAATAGAAGATGTCGGGGGAAGGCCGGGCCCCATGCACCCCCCCCCCCCCCCTGGCTACGTGCTGCTTCGGTTCGTTGTCATTTGAACGTGAACGTGCAGACGGCTATAGGAACGTGAAGACACACTGAACTTTAGATGGTCCAGACCGCTTGGCGGTTCTCCCGTGAACATGTTGTAAAAATAAAAATAAATATTGTGTGCGTGAGTTAATAATAATAATAATAATCCTTATTTCCAGACAGACATGTGTCTTAGGGGCTGCGGCAAAAGAATACAAAATAAAATTCCGCACAGACACTTTTGATTGCTTACGTGTGGGAATATGAAAGCATTGCAGTCCTTTTGGTGAAAAGTTTTCAATTTATTTTTTCGACTTGCGTTATTTTTGCTGATTCGGTGTGTGACGCGCGGGAAACAGCGCGCTCATGTTATACACTCATGACGTGGCGCCACCTTCTCCCCATTGGCTGCACCGTCACGTGCCAAATGACGCACGCACTTGGACACACCTTTAGTCAGCCAGATGGTTGCGACGGGACGTGTGCAATGACGCACGCACTAGGCACACCTTAGTCAGCCAGTACCTTGGCCGCGATTCGCCGTGTACTCGGGGAAGCGG
>JABSTQ010008101.1:0-40093 GCA_013358835.2 Ixodes persulcatus | reverse complement strand
AGCTGTGTGTGTAATTTTGCAATAAATGTTCTACTGGTAATAGGTTATACAATGCTGTGCCTACGTGAGTTCTAATTATTAGAAAAAGTTGTGTACATTACTCAGGTTACAAGTTGCTCATTTTTCTTTGCGATTTGCGATGCGTACTATTCGAACTATTCGATTCGAAATTATTCGACGAAATCACTATTCGCTTCGAATTCGCTTCGAACCTCAAATTCACTATTCGCCCATCCCTAGTAATTTCGTATACAATTTAGTACCTTACTATTAATATTTATAGAGGCTAGTTTTATCAGTAGAAGGTTGTGTGGTACCGTGTCGAAAGCTTTGCTGAAATCTAGAAAGACTGCGTCTACTTGCGTATTTTTGTCATTTGCTTTTAATAGGTAATGCTGGAACTCTGCTAACTGCGTGTTGCATGAAAATCCACTCCGAAAGCCATGCTGGGATGGAGTAAAAAAGTTAAAGGTTTTTAAAACGATTATGCATAAGCAGATCTCTAGTAAAAAATTAGTCCTGTGAGGCATAATTTTTTAAAGGGAAAATCCATTGGAACAAATTTGTATTCTTTTTGTTATAAATTCTCAGTATCCACAGCCACAAACAGAGGCCAACTTAACACGGTATATTATGACATGTCGAAGGCCTTTGACCTTGTAGATTATTATTTACTCCACCGCAAACTTTTCTTTTACGCACTGTTCCCTTAGCTTTGTGAATGGTTCAGGGCATTGTTCGTGTTGGCCACTCCTATTTGAAGTGTTTTATATCGACTTCTGGTTGACTCCAAGGGTCAAACCCGAGACGACCGTTTTTATTTTGTTTCTACACAACATAGTATTCTAGCGGTCTTGTGCACCGCGTGTCCCGACCGTCTATACGGTTAAATAGAGATTTCGATCGGCACCGCCACGGTACGCGATTAGCGCGGCCGCTAGAAGAGAACTACAAAATAACCGTTTTGAACAAACCAGGAGTGGGAAATATTTGTTCTTTCTTTTAAACATAGAACATAACGCTATTGTATTTTACATCGGCCATTTGAATATTTTTTTCCCTGACGATATAAAACTTTTTCATGTAAACACTATTATAATTGTACTTTATCGCAAACTGATTTTTTTGCGATATCCGAGTGGTTTGCAAAAACGCTGTAACGTTAGATCCAGAAAAAACTAAATTAATTTCTTTATCAAGGAAATGGGGCTTTTTTTCACGTATATGCTCGATGGCAATATGATAGATTGCGTCTCTCTGTCAAAATACCTTGGCGGCTTTATTAACAGAACACTTTCATTTTCAGCGCATATCTCTAAGATCGTTGGCCCAGCGATAAAAATAGTTGAGAATGATCGCTCGATTATCCCGTCCTTTTACTTTACAATTATCTATGGTGCTTCTTTTATGCAGCCTCGTGCGCACGGGACTGAATCCGGTCAAATTATTTGGAACTCGCTACGTTTTAATCACCTCGAAATTACTAAAATGTGCAGAAGAAATTCATTAAAATTATTTACGACCGAATCATTGGTCGTCAACTGTTTTTAGTCACGATTCGTCGCTATCATCATTTAGTTTTGAAAGACTATGATCAAGAAGACTATTAGAGATATTCATTTTATTCATAAGGTAGTTACGTGCGTTGTGCTGTTAAAACTAAGAGCTTAGTTGTGCGTATAGACTTCTATGTGCCCACAAGACCTAGTCGTCGTTTTTTTAATATTCCACCCCAGTATAGTGTTTTAATTATCACCATTATCTCGTATGCAGTCTGCTATTAATACCATAGCCAATAGTGAACTGGATATTTTCTACTGATTTTATTCAATTTAAATTATTGTTTCAGGTGTGTACAATGATCTGACCCAGAGTTTCCACAGTAGCTGTGTTTGCTCTGCATGGTATGAAATCAATACAAAAACTAGTAGGAAAAGCAAGGTGGGCTTATAGAAAATGTTGTAACGATAGCTCTTTCCTTTATTTGCAGGAGTTAAAATATATTAATAATTGAAAAAGAGCAGATAAATTAAAAAAAAAACAGTCACTCTTTACCAGGCTAAACTGCGATCTTAAACGAAATACAAAATTATTCTGGAAATATGCGAAGACGAGCAGAAAATGTGATGTTTCTATTCCACTTTTTAATGTTGATGGGAAAATGTTGAAGGAAAATTCGGGAAAGGCAGAAAGCTTTAATTCGTACTTCAAATGGGTATTTTTTCAGGGGTCCACACGATATGTGTTGTCAGCCAATATATGTTCTTCTGGCATAATGGCTGATATTGATATTAATGGTATTGTTTCTTTTTTACGCGGCCTACATCAGTCAAAGGCTACTGGCTCTGGTGGCATATCACCAGTTATTCTCAGTAATTGTTCCATCATTCCGTTACAGTACTTATCTATATATTTAAAACTCTACTTGAAACAGGGTTGGTTCCACAAGATTGGAAGACGGCGATTGTGATTCTTGTTTTTAAATCCGGACATAAGAAACTGTACAAAATGATATGCCTATATCTTTAACGTCAATATGCTCTCAGATTTTTAGCATACTTGATATGAAGCAATGTTCAGATATCTTGATAACAAATCTTTTTTACTCCAGCCAAGCCTGGCTCGAGGAATGGATATTCATGTAACACGCAATTAGCAGAGTCTCAACATTATCTACCAACAGCTATCAACAACAATACGCAAGTAGACACAGTATTTTTATATTTTAGCAAAGCATTCGACACGGTACAACATAACCTACTACAGATTAAACTAGCCTCTATAAACATTAATAGTAAGGTTCAAAATGTGTAAGAAATTATTTAAGGATCCGTTAACAGTGTGTTGTCGTAAATGGAAGTTAATCCTCAGCCGTCTATGTGACTTCAGGGGGTCTTCGGGGCAGCGTTCTTGGACCGTTGCAGTTATTAATTTATGTCAATGATATTGTAGAAAATATTCAGTCAACGAAAAAATTTTTTGCGGATGATTGCGTTATATACAGGGAAATAAATTTAACAAGAGACGTCGGGATACTACCGAGCGATCTAGCTAAGGTAGCATATTGGTGTAACCAATGTAAAATGAGCCTCAATATTGGAAAATGTAACCTCGTTAATTTTACAAGAAACGTTTCTAAATTTCCTACAACTTATACAGTCAAAAACCAGATAATCAGTAATATCTATGAATATAAATATCTCGGCGTTCATTTTCACCAATCACTCACTTGAAATAAACATATAGATTACACAATCAATAAGGCCAGTGAAATGTTGTTCTTTATCCGTAGAAAGTTCAAGGACGAGTCCTGTGACATAAAGGAAACTCTTTACTTTTTACACATGAGGATCATACTTGATTATGAATGTTTTATGAGATCCCTGCCAGCAGTATCTGATCGATAGATTAGAAAACTTTAAAAATCATGCAGCTTATTTGTTAGAAACAACTACAGTATGACGGAGGTCAAAGCCATGCTCGATTGGGAACTTTTAAACAATCGAAGGCGAAAATTAAGATTTTTGTCATCGAAATTATTATAATGATACTGGTATTAATAAGAAAAAAAGTATCTTTTGGGGCCAACGTACGTTTCAGCAAGGTGTCATAACCCTAAAAAGGTTGTTTAATATTCCCTATAAAACAAACAAGTGTATGTAATTCTATTTTTGTAAAAACAATAAGAGAGTGGAATTTGCTGCCAGAGGAAGCGGTAAGCACCTTGTGCAATAGTGTATTTTTTCATCTCGGCTGTTTAACTAATTGTGTGGACAAGTGAGCATTTTGTGCTTTTGTGTGTGTGTGTTATTTCCTGCCCGTCCTACGATAATAATTTCGAGGCGCTGTAGGTATTCTGTAAATAGAATATAAATAAATATTTGTATTCATGTATTTTCACGTGTTTCTGTACATTTTAAAGTGTACATGTAAACACGTGCTGGAAGTTCACCACAGAAAAGGCTTCAAAGTTCTTTACTGGCAATAAGAAAAAATAAAACACGATAAAGTATGAGTGAAAAAATAAAGCAATGTTATCATTATTATTATAAACTGCTGTTATGCTTCGTTTTTTTTTAGTTATTTATGTATTTCTCTCTGTCTTTCTTTATTTTTTTTAAAATACTGCAAATACCATTGGGATATTTGCAGGTATTGGGACAAAAGAAGTATACATCAAGCGGCAAATATCAATAAAAACGGAAAAACAAAAATAACGCGTCATTCGTGTAACTAAAAGAAGACATAATAATTAAAAAATAGACAAAGTAGTTGTTTTTCAACTGCATCACTAAACAATTCTACACTTGTACAATTAAAAAGGTCCTATCTAAACTGTTCCAGTCTCTTATGGCTGGAACAGTTTAGGTATAAAGTTTTGATACTTACATTTGAAAAGCGAGGAGCTGCTCTGCGCTGCATACCGAAAATATATGATAGCTATGGACACTGTGTTTAGAAGCCATAATGTAACCGTCACTAGGGTTGCACTTCGTGGCTGCGGGACTGTTCTTTATATGATATGGTGCTGCTTCACCGTCGTGGGACATCCCAAGTCTGATAAAAAATTATTCATATAGCTTTAGTGTACCTTGTGTTGTAACATTTACGCACAGCATTCAGTTGTCCATTGCATGGATCTAGTAATAAACCCATAAATGTTGCTCTAAACTCACATAAAAATCAATTTAAATGTATATTCCGCTTGGTCAAAAGTAAAAAAAAAACGGAAACACAATATTGGCCCATTTTATTTTTAGCCTGAATTGAAAAAATATATACTGTGTATATATACTCAGTCCATTGTCAGCAGTTCCTGTTTTAATATTTATGAAAAATATTTATTAGTGAAGTACGACGGTGATCTTGCTTTAAAGCCAGACGTTTGTAGAGCGCAGCGAGTGCCGTTTAGAAAAAACGTCTTTGTTAGGCAGTGACCTTCCAACTATCAATGGCCTTCCAACGTACGTCGCACAGCTCTATGGGTTTTAGGGTGCACTGACATTGTACTGTACAGAAATATATTTAACTTAGTCTTACGTCAGATTTTATAAAACTCCTAACTAAATTGCATTGTTGGTGCAGCAATTTCACTTGTTTTAAGTGAATCGTCCGCGATCAAGATATTACATCTTCGGAAACAAAGAATCCTCGGGACGTATTGATATTGAAGGGTGCTAGGGTTTATAAACAGCAGCAACCACAGCAATTCATAAGTATTTTTAAAAAGAAATTCTTTGGTCTTAAGTCTTATTCACCAAAAAGTATATAAAAATCTACACGATGTGAGGAACACTGATTATGAGAAATAGGAAACTAGAGCTTATCGTGAACAACAGATGAGGCACCATTTATCTTACATTGCAATATTTAAACAATCAGGTTTTGCGGAAACAGGTTTTGTTTTGTCAAATAATCGAATTATTGAAAATCTTGCTTTTCACAAGTATAAAAAATTCACGTTAGGTATTTCGTTGTGTGACATCAATATACATTTTATTATGTCAAGGGTATTGTTTAATATCAATCAGGCTAATTTGCTTATTTGACAACGTACTGCGCGCTCACTCATGTATGTTAAACTTTTACGCACTCTTACGAATATTATTTGTTTCGATGCCTGCTGATATTCAGTGAAATCATTGAAGTATAGAACTGTCAACTTACAAGTGTCCGACCTCGTGAACGAATGTGTGCGTACCAATGAACATGTTGGCTTGGTCTTCCACCATGCCCACCCTGGTTTCCCGGCAAGCGCCACCAGCATAGGCGTAACCTTTCATTAAAAAACAACCCTCCCCCCCCCCACAGAAAACAAATGTTAGTGTAATATTGGTTGGTTAAACAGACGCATTTCGGAACGATTACGAAGAGCTTGCTACATTTTCGAACAACTATAAAAAAGTGTATAACTAGAAGCCTACCATGCTGACGCTATAGCCCAGGGGTCGGCAACCCACGGCGCGTGCGGCAGTTTCATGCGTCTCCCGGCACGACAGCAGAATGTCACCCTTGCCGCTACCTCACACAGACTCAAGGACCAAACGTCAGTTCTAACATTATGACGGCAGACAGGAACAAGGAGAACTTCCAATTGGTTTTGTCCGGCGTTCCCATAATTGGGCAGAGACGTCTTCACTTCCTTTTTGCCTTTTCTTCGCCCCCCCCCCCCCCAAATAATCACTTCGCGACCTGTCCGACCCCCTTAGTGTCGGCTTCGTGACGACTCGGCCCGCCGCTGCATAAGGTTGCCGACCCCTGGTTTAGCTTTCCTCAACATCTTTAGTAAGGCGTACTGCCCATGAACGTTGACGCGAATAGATGGGAGCATCAACTAGTACAGCCTCTTGTGAAATAACCGTAGCAGTTAAAACGCGAGACATGGAAAGGAAAAATTTCAAGAGTTGTTGGCAGCCTTTACGTCCCAAATACTTCTACACGATGAAAGCACACCACAGCAGGAGTTACCAGGTACGTAACATCACCGTTGGACCTTTATTTGTGTTTTAGACAGACAGTATTTATGAGAAAACTAACTATAAACACTAGGAGCAACTGTTAAAACTACTGGTGTTCTATATGGCAGTGATGTGTCTGATTTTAGATATACAAAACTTTTTGTCATTCCAAGCTAGTGTTCAGCATAGAGGACAACCGCTTAAGCACCGTGGATAAATATATATTGAAATGTGTGCTCTAAATCTTAGTTCTTTTATATCGCACTTGGATGTCTGCGATGTTTCCCGTGTCAGGCTTGACTATCAATCATAAGTTTCTGAAGAATAGAAATTGGTGGTGAATTAATATCTGGTGCGACATTTCAATTGATGCAGTGGGGCTTCATTGGTTTGTTCTTGCAGTAATGCCCTAGAGGTGTTGCCCCTTCGTGGAATGTTTAGGCAGTTTATGAACAGAAACATGAACAGTGTTAAGGTCTTCTGGTATCACTAAAAGACGAACTATTTGAGGCAGATTGTGGGCAGGGTTTATTATTCCTAACTTTCACATTAAATTTACTTTCTGAAAGTTAAATGGCCTGTGATCCTGAGTGCTATATTTGCTCAGCAAGGAATACCGAGTCCGCTTTTTAGCTCTCGCCTATTACAGTTTTCTGCACCAGCCTTAGAGAGACTTAGAAAAACCGAGACAGGGGAAAAGGAAGGCACAAACACAACGAAATATCGAAACGCAGCTGCAAAATTTGTTCACAGGAGCAGCCTCTTATATAGATGCAACTCACCCCTGCCTTGAAAATGACAACCGTCAACCACACAAACAAAAAAGTGGGGCGACCCATCACCCCAAAAGGGTGACCCAGCCGAACCAAAAAAGGTTACATTATGCAAATAGGAACTCATCCCCGCTTTCAAAACAACATTCGTCAGCCCCACAAACAAGAAACGTGGAACCGACCCAACACTCTAAAAAAGTGACCCCGCAAAAAAGAATGATACAGATAGGAATGCCCGTGTCTCTTTGTCCAAGGTCGCTGAGGGCATGCTGATACAATTGCCAACGCCTGTGATCCGCAGAGTCTCCTTTATCAGCCTCTTAAATGGATCCATTTCTCTACTAAGTACCTTAGTGTGCCTCCATTCCAGGAACAAAATGTTACCTTCTTTCACGTATTTAGCAAGTTCAGGATTTGGTGAACAATTCTTGACAGCACTATTGTATTCCAGAATCATGTCGTTTAGACTAAGGCCAGTCGGTTCAACGTAAGAAAAACCACAAGTCAAAGGATGACCGTACACTACTGATTCCTCACAGGTAGTTGCCGGATCTCTATGTTTATTTTTCCACACTTGGTGACATCTCAAAAAGGCGTAAGCCTACTCAACTTGATTTTTTTTAAATACTGCTTGAACATCATGCCTTTCCTTCATTGCTTTCATTTTGTGCGGGAACGTGCGAAATAAAGGTAAACAGGTGCATCTATGCACCTTCTTCCGCTCTACAACACTTTGCCCTAGGCTAAACAGAACTTTTCGCATTTCGCTGGTCACAACTTTCAAACAATACCCTGAATAGGCCAACCTTGTCAACTTAACAGTCACACTCTCCTGTACATTATGACAACACGACGATCTGCCTAAGGCACTCTGGACAGCGACTGTACCACTCCCCATTTCACCACCTTGGGGTGGCAACTGCTGTAAAGCCGAACCGGCTTAGGCGCATCTTTGCCGCAACCCTAGCATAACCCTTGAGATTGAAAATCCTTCAAATCTAGAGCCTGGAACACCCTGTTACACAAATCTCGTAAGTGAGAAGGAGATCTGATGCTTGCCCTTTGATGGAGGAAATCCAATCATTCATACCCACGCCTTTAAACACAAAAATTCAAAAATCCTCTACATACCTCTTAACAATTACACTGTTCGGCACCATAGACTCAATTCTCGCCTGGACACCGCTATCCACAACACACAAATAGATATCCGCTAGAATTGGTGCCAAAGAGGAACTAATATAAAACCTTTTTTTGTGTGTGTGAACAGATTGCCCTCAACCGCTGCCGATTTTCGGTACAATTCAAGCAGGCTCATGAACCTGTCGATATCAATACCTCAAGCAGCCTGGAATTTAACTAACCTCTTCTCTAAAAACTGACGCACACTGTCAAGTAGTACAGCATTATCCAACGTAAATAGAGGTCATTGATGTCTAAGCAAGCAAGCTTGCAAGGTTTTGAGTGGAGGGGTCCATTAGAACAACAAAACCATCCGAGTTTCCCAGTGACAACCCATTACAAAGGGGAAGAACTTTTAGACATTATTGCAAAAAGTCCGCGAATACTCGCTGCCACATCCCATTCTCATTTATGACAATGCGGAGGGGAGTTTGTCGCTTATGGTCTTTCACCAAGAATTTAACGGCGGAAGCTGCCGCCTTTGTGTTAGTGACCTTTTTTGCAGTTGTTTCCAGCTCACATTCCCTTAGGACATCAATGGCGCCCTTTCTAATCCGCAAAATATTATCTTCACAAGGGTTAAACAAAACACTCGGGGCACTTTGAACTTTCTCCTTAAAGGAACCAAGTGACAAAACAGCAAACTTCCCAGTCTTATTCCTTTCCAACAACACAAAATTCTTCTGTTTCATTTTAAGTTTAACCCGCCTCATTTTTTGAAAGTTCATCATATCAAATGCAAAAGACCCTTCAACTAATCTTGACAAAAGCGTAACTGTCTGAGTCTGAGATATAAATTTTTCGTTCTCATCTCTATTTTTACTGCAAATGGTCTGTACCGAAGACAGGATATCCGGCCTAGAAGGCTTGAAATTAGGGCAAAAATTGGGCCCACCAGCAAGCACAGCCTCGAGATTATCGGACAACATTTTCGGTCAGCTTTACAACTCCGTATCTATCTCGCCGAACCGAGTTCTTGTTGTGCTTGATTGGGATCAGAGGTCTTGACATCAGCCATCTACTTTGCACTGCATGCCTCTGTGCCTCGCATACATTTTTAAAGTGTAAAGATTTCAACCCCCACCAAACGCCAAAATCAAAGGACCTTTTGAACTCATTGCCTCTAAATATTGCCAAACAGTGTCACACACCTGTTGGACAACCTTGAAATTGGTTGCGTCCGTATTTTTGTAGACGTTGAAAACTCTCTTTTTTGAAGACCAAGGCGTGTCCAAAAGGGATTGGTACTTGAACTGGTCCGGATCGATGTACTTTTTCCTGAGGAACTCCCCCAAGCGTCGTTGGATGTGTACATCTGAATTCTTTTGAGCACGTTGAGCCTTATGCATGGCCAACTCAATTCAGAAGCTTGACTCATATATGAGTGCCTCAGGCCTGTTCGCCAAATTCTCAACTCGCTAAACACGTGAAAGAATGTAAAAATTGTTTCCCGGAATGGAGGCACACTAAGGTACTTAGTAGAGAAAGGGATTCGATTGCGAGGGTGATATTCGAAACTCTGCAGATCACAAGCGTTGGCAATTTTATCAGAATGCCCTCAATGACCTTCGAGAAAGAGACACAGCCTTACTATCTGTATAATTGTTTTTTTTTTTTGCGGTGTCTCTTTTTGGTGTATTGGGTCGGTCCCACTTTTCTTGTTTGTGGGGCTGTCGGATGTAGGTTTCAGAAAGGGCTGAAAACCTATCTGTATAATGTCAAACGTTGTTTGGTTGGGCTGGGTCACCTTTTTGGGTTGAGGAGTCGTCCTACTTTTCTTGTTTGTGGGGTTGACGGCTGTCGTTTTCAAGACGGGGGTGAGTTCCGTCAATATAAGAGGCTGCTCCTGTGAATACATTTCGCAGCTGCATTTTGAGATTTCGTTGTGTTTGTCCCTTCCTTTTCTACTGTTTCGTAATTTTCTTAAGTATTAACGTTCACCATTATTTCTGTTAAAAAAGATGTTTACTCTTGTGCAAGATACGTACCTAAAGTGCCTTTAGATACCACTTTCTGGCTCGTTGAGTTATAAGACGCAATGTCGCGTCTGTAAAAAGTTTACATTAAGGCAAAACGCAAAACAACTTAGAATTTCTAGAAAAGGTGTTTAATATATACCTCACACGATAGGATGCTTACGTAGTAGCTACATTCCACCAAGTTCATTATGTTGTCGTCTTTACTCTGTCCCTGCCTTATGGCGCATTTAGTGCGTAATAAACGAACTAGCCCACCTCACTAATTTGCTGTCACAAGTTTATATTTCAAGGGTTTTGATGACGGCAGTTTTGTTTGGTTCATATATTACGACGTAACTTTTGGAATTTTAGGCTGCATTGAATAACGCTTGAAATAACATATTCTCAATTTATTTTCACGCGCTCGCGTGCAATTGAGACGCTTTACAAATCTACGAGCTCGTGTCAGTAGCTTGGAAATTGTTGCAGTACACTATGTATAAAGCGAATTTGAAATACTAAATATGCAATGCAGTTCATGTTACTAAAATAAATTTCAAATAAAAACAAACATTTCTGTCCCTAGATTTTTAAAAATAGCGTGCAGCTAATGTGTCGGAAAGGTATTACATTTTAAGATACAACATATTTTCTCTTCTTTGGGCGCAAGAAATCGGTAAAATGGACACCATCATAAAACATGTTTTTCCGAATAATATATCCCCTGAAGTAAAAGAGACATTCGTTTCCTATGATTCTCTCGTAATCTGTATTTTGCAAGTTTTATAATTTTTGGGTTGCCTCAAAGTTAAATCGATTGGCACTTTGAGCTTAGGCGCGAAAAACCTTCAAAATTTCAGGTGTTGTGTTGTTTTTTGCATGAAGCGTATTGTTGCAACATTATCTACGTAACTGGAACCTCCTTTTATGAACATTGATTCATTTTGCTACGGCATAGAACAAGTAGCATGTAAGAAAGGACAAGGGTAGCCTACAAGAGGGAATATAAATATTATTTGTTCTAGGTTATGCCGGCGTACCAGTTAATGCAATAGAAGGGTACGGTATCTAGACCTTTGACACGAGTTTCTGGTGAGCAGCAGCAACAAAATACTAATTTTGGGCTCTGAGATCAGTAGAGCTTGAGCAGAAATTTCTTATGTAGTAACAAAAGCATAGTTAAAGCTAGTTTAGTATGGAGAGTTTGGCGTTTGAGCCAATATTGCATAGTTCTAAGAGCTTTGCAGGTTGAATACATACCCAGTTAGTAATATCACGAGGTCATCAGTTCTAAATTCGCCTTTATTTGCGATAAAGTTCTTTAATTCGTGTAGGCTGTCTGTGAGTATGACACTTTCATTTCTTGGTGGCTTCTTAACGAACGTTTCGCTTGTTTCCTGAAATCGTTGTGATTAAATGTATATCAATTTATCATTTATATTTCAAGCGGAGCGTATGGCGCGTGTTGTACGGCTAATAGTGTCTTCTAAAATGTATCACTTAGACCGTTAGTGTGGAAAACAACTGTCTTTACGGAAGGCCAGCTAGTTGTGTCGACCGACAAAATTGCTTTATATTTCAAAAATTACGAAAAATAACCAAACGGGATATTATTTTGTCATTATTAACGCGATAGGGTTAGGGAACTCGTGTCGCAGAAAAGCTGGCATCGCTGGCGTAACAAAAAATCCAGCGTCGGTGGCGTGACGCAAAAATCCCGGTTGGTCGCTAGGGTCATGACGTCACAGCCATATGATCTCGCGCAGGAATTTTAAACAACCCACTACACTCACCTGAAATGTGACGTCACGCGTGGAATGAAAGTGTCAAAAAACGTGACATGTAATGCGGATTAAAGATCGCGGCATCTCAAATAATTTCACTTTATGAAGTAATGCATTTGCCTTAAACAAAAAGTTCGAAAAATTTTAAGTGGTATTCGAACCCACGACCCTAGGGTTACGAGGTAGGCACGCTACTGACTAGGCCACTCAAGGCACGCTTGCACGGTGAATGAGAAGGCGATGTGATCACGGCCGGATAACGCTCTCGCGCTCCAGTCTTAAAGGTGAAGTTTAAGCGTCTTCTAAGTTTTTTTTTCCTTACCCTTCACACAGAACTGTACACAATTCTTTTCAAGGACATAATAGAGTACATCACAGGGGTAAGAATCCATAAAAATTACCTTTACTTTGTCATCGTTGCATTTTCTAATTTGGTAAATTGTTCAATGGTTACATCCTAATTACGGACACTTCTCATCATGCACCTACATTGCACTATGCTGTTGGTTTCAATATAAAGAGGTTTACAGTCATCATACCCAGTTCCTCAATTCAACATTTTGATCCATAGTTTTGCTCCGTTGGCTAATGTTGAACTTATCTACTACTGAATTGCAGTTTTTTTTTCTGTCTTCAATATTTGCCTAGCGAGGCCTTATAAATTCCAACCTTTATAAAGGAACAACCATCTCTACACGACAAAAGCAATATGTATGTATTATGGCAGAAGTCGACAAAACTCAAGCGGCAGAAATTCTGAATAAAGCTTCATAATAGCAGCTGCACTTTGTCTGAAACATGCCATGAGAAATCCTAAACCTGCAGAAATGTTTCAGGTCGTGAAAAGAAATGTCGCTTCACTCACCGTATAGGTCGTAATTTTTGTAATGACAAGCTGCACGTCAATCCATTCTTCCAGAGTTCGAAATTTCAAATTCACCTGTAATAACACGGCACACGTATATTTAATTTATTTATTTATTTACTTATTTATTCATTTATGGCATTACTACTCTACGGAAATGTCACATTTTTATTCAGTTTTCAAAATAACCTAACTAAAGTATATTATTGTTGGTGTGCACTGACCTACTAAATGTTTTACTGTAAAGACTCAACTCACTTTTCTAGAATAATAATTATAGACCAGCGCTTATGCGCTTTTCCGTGAATAACTTTGGTGTGTACAACAATGACTGATATTATACCCAATATTCGGAACTAACTGCATTTCTAGATTTAATGGTCATGCAATAAGCCCTTATGAAAAAACTGTCATTTTCTCATTCCCATAAACAGTACCATCCAAACGAACTCAGAGAGAACAAAATTGTTGATGCCAGTGCGCCATATCGTGATTGGGCAATCCGAGCTCCATCTATTAGACGCACTAAAAAGTTGCAAAAGTGTAGCGAATACTTACAAAGGCAGCGAATATAGCATAATAGCTGGCGATACTTTCTGTGTTTTCAAATTGATTTGTAAGCACCGAGTCGATTAGGAGGTGAACCTCAGGTGTAATTATGACCTTGGTCCCTGTATAAAAAGCATTTCATTAAAAACGGTAAAATCAAGAACGCTAAATTGACCTTCAGAAATGGGCGGAGTTCAATAAATGTGTAGTCTCCTGGAAGTTTGAAGAACACATAATCATTACGATTTGTGCAAATTTGCTGCTTTGCTCTTTTATGTGTTAATACGTGCGTATGTTTAACATTGTAATTTATTGAAATCTTTTAGACCCTGAGATGAGGAACGATGAAAAAACGGAGATTTTGTTGTGTTCGTCCGTTTTTTTTTTATCGCTCCCCATCTCATGGTTTACAAGATGTCGATTAATTACCAGCTCGCCAGCACACTATCACTGCTTGTAATTTATTGTTTTAAGTCGATATCTACCTTAAATAATTAAGCAATTATTTTAATTCTTGGTTAATCAATATTTAATTATTTCATGTCAGTAACCTCAGAACGAAATCGGAGGAATTTATGTCTTAGTAGGTACAGAATATAATATTTTCATATTGTCAAAACTGGGCTTAATGACGACATTGAAAATAACGAGTACTTTACATCTTCCTATACAGTCTTTCGTGAAGATCGTGAATATACTTTAGGGATAAAATATGGAGGTGGTGTACTAACAGCTTGCAAAGAGCCACTGAATGCTCATAGGCGAAATGAGTTGGTGACGTGTCAAGAATCCGACTGCGTTGAGATGCCGTCTGGTGAAGGGATTCAACTTTATATTAGAAGCGTAATATTCTTCCCCTGCTTCAGATGCTGCTCACTTTGTAGACCACTTTAATTTTCTTGAAAATGAAATTGACGTGACCAAATATCGTGTGCAGCTATACGGCGATTTTAATCTACCGAAAGTTCGCTTGATTTCCGGTCGCATTAACAAAAGAAGCTCCTGCACACGTAAAAAGCTTATTGTTTGTTTAGCTTTAGAGATTTCAACGTTTTTACGCAATACAATATGTTCGCGAAGTGGTCCGGTAATATTTTGGATCTGATTTTATATAACATTCCTATTTTGGAAGCGACTCCTGTGAACGACCCGCTGCTCAATGCCGGCGCTTATCAACCTCCACGTACAGTCTCGTTTTTTTCTGTTTTTGAGATAATGGTTTCCTTCTGGTGCACTTCGATACGCATACAACTCTGTCAATTACTTTGGTATATACAAATATTTCGAGCATTACGATCAGACTGATGTCTTACAATACTCTGATGTAAATTCCATGGTGGATAGTTTCACAGCGGTAGTAATGGTTGCTATGAATTTGTTCGTTCCTCAGTTTCGCAACCGTCCCGAGAAGAACCCTAAGTAGTTTTTCCACAAAAAAAATACGATATTACTTTAGATTAGAATTACATTATCACAGATTATATAAAAAAACACGACTGGGCTGATGGTATGAAAAATAAAGCATATGTCAAGATATAAAAAAACGCTGCTCGCTAGCGATCTGTATCACTACCGCAAACTGCCCTATTGAAAATCGCTCTGAGGGGACTTCAGGAATTTTTTAAGGGGTGTGAAGGGGACTTCAGGAATTTCTGAGATGTTTGAAGGGGGCACCACTATGTCCTGGTAAGTCCGTTGGCCCCGTCAGAGGCTCTCTTGAAATGTCTGAAGTGTCCTTTACAATGCCTTGAAATGTCTGAAAGCCTGTCAAGAGTTTTTCTAATGGGGTCGGGAAAACCTTCAGGCTTCTTGAGATGTCTGTGGGGCCACGGCTTAGGTGGAGAAAAGACATTTCGCAGAATTAGAACATAGCTACGTATTGTTCGTGAAGGGAAAAAAATAAGTATTTGGAGAATGTCGATCGTATGTGTGTACGGTCAGATTTTTATTACTGCTCTTCTATCAAACACGAGTGGGCTAGTGGACCCGTCTGTCACTGGCCGGGTGTTCGGTCGCCAAGGAGGCCACTGCGGGCGATCGCCCCATGTGGAGAATTGACGAGGCGCGGGCCGAGTGTTGTTGGCCGAGCGGCGTTTTGAGGCGAACAAGCTTTGCTTGTTGCACGAATAATAATAAAAAGGGCAAGCCGAGAGCAACACGTTCCCCAAAAACAGGGACGCGGGGAGATTGCGAAGGCGAAGCGGCAGCGACTCGTCCCGGGAACCGGTTCCTCCGTGGGGAACGGTCCCCAAAAAGGAGAAAATAAACAGAACCATTTTGCTTTTCACCAGAGTCGGGCATTATCTCTTTGTCGTCGTCGTCAAAAACACGAACAGGCAACTCAAATTGCCCCCCCCCCCTCTTTTACAACGCCTACACACACACACTGCGCTTCTCTCCGCCCGGCAATGGGGAGAGGGTGCAGAACCACCAGGGCCGGGCAACACGCGTCTCCCATAGTCGGCGGAAGAGAGTGGTGTGAGGAAGCCGAAGCCAGGAGGCCGCTGCCACTATAGCCATTTTCTTTCCACTCGTGGGCCGGGCGGTTTGCTTCTTACCGCCGTGGATATCTGGAACGGACCGGTTTCCTCCAGAAAGGTGAGCATGGATTTGAGGGTTCGCCCCTTGGTCTGTTTTGATCCGTGCAGTTTCTTCCTTGGTTCCGCAGGTGAACCCCAGTTCGGCGTTGGCCGCCTTCAGCACCGCTCGAGCGCCATCGTGTTCAGCGCATTCAAGGATATGGCGGCCGGTGTCGGCCTACTCGCCGCAAGCCTGGCAGGCGGGATCAGCGTTTCACCCCATGTAGTGCCTGCGCACCGGGATCATGGCACTGTGGTTCCTGAGACGGTGGATGACGGCCGCTGACCCCGCCTTGTTCCTTGCGCCTCTTTGTCCGTCCGGCTTCAGAAGCATCCAGCGAGCGAAAAATACGCCGAAGACGCCGCCCCGATGGCATCATGGACGAAACCGTGACTGTGCTCAGGATTTCTCAGCGGTGACGGGTGCTGCTTGCGAGTTCGTGGTTTTCGCTACACGTGCTTACTGAGACTGTGTATGTGTCCGTGAGGTGCACCTGCTAGGTTTTATTAGCTGAACTACCGTACATCAGGAATTTACCCAGCGGCATTGTGAGTACTTTGGAAGATATTTTTCGTTGTGATAAAGAAGACAGTTGTTCCTATTTGATATTATCTCTTTCGTCTACAGCTGCTTGCGCCCGGGTTCGAACGAGCGTTGTTTTTTATCGTCTTTTTGAGTTTTAATATGCATGTAAAACTCAATGTCCGCAATAAATTTCCAATAACGTTTTGAACCGCATTTTTGTCTATGGTTCACAGTCATTTGGGCGTCTAAAGGGTTGATGGGCTAAGGGGTTTGGGCTGACGGGTTGAAGGGCTGTGGGGCTGCAGGGTTTTTCTGCGGGGTATAACTGAAGGGTTTTCCTGTAGGGTATTTTTAAAGGTTTGCGAGGTCCCTTAATCCTTCAAGGCTGATGGGCCCTTTAGAATTATTTTCAATAGGGTGGTGGAGCTTAAAATAAACAAAGGACTCGAAGAATTTTGGCGCTATGTGAAAAAGCAAATCATGAAAGAGTCTAAGAATATAACTCTGTGCAACGGGTCAGCTATCCAAAACGTGCCCCGAATTCGCGTGTGAGTTGTTTTCGCATCATTTCAATTCATGCTTTTCTAATGTGAACAGTCCCTTACCCGTGACATGCAACATTACTTTCGATGATTATTTACCGTTTAGTTATATTATGGTTCATGAATTCATTGTAGCTATTCGAAAGCAGAATTCTAAGCTATCCACACGCTCAGATGGTATTCTCAACTTTGTCGAAAAAGGATGAGTCAAAGGCTTTGCTCTTGTTCTTGAAAAAGCGCTCACTTACCGATAGAGGGTGCTATCTTTCCAGATACATGGATATATTCGATAGTCATCCCAATTTTGAAGACAGGTGATTCTTGATATCTTATTAATTATTGTCCATTATCTCTTCTCAATGCATTTTCAAATGCGTTTGAAAAGGTGGTGTACAATCGTTTAAATAACTATTTTAACGGAAACTTTGTTCCTGTACGGCACGGTTTAGTAGCAGGCAGATTCCTTGAGAATAATTTGCGCACATTTTTTAATCTTGCTTTGCCAGTTGTTCAGTGTCCGGATCAAGTGGACACAATATATCTGGATATGTCCAAGGCCTTAAATAAAGTCAATCAAGAACTGTTACTGCTGAAACTCAGAAACTATGGCCTCAGTCCTGAACATAATACCTAGTTTAGGAGTTACCTTTCTAAAAGACAGAACTGTGTAAGAATATCTGGCTTCTTGTTTCGTCATTTAATTTTCATGTCAGCAGTGCCTCAGGGCTCGAACCTTGGACCTTTCTTGTTTCTCGTTTTTCTAAAGGATTTGGGGTCGTCTGTAAGAAGCTCTGAAGTACTTAAGTTTGCAGATGACGTGAAGTTGTTTCAGCAGGTCACCTCCATCACTGACTGTACTTTGCTGCAGGATGATATTTGTTCAGTGCTAGAAAGGTGCGGTTCTATCAATCTTTTTCTTTGAATCCCCGCGAAACAAAAGTCATGTCCCTGTCAAGAAAGCGCAGTCATTTTATTGTATGTATACGTTATACAAAATAAAACTACCAGTCGGACCACGCAGATGCGTGACTTAGGTGTGCTTATAGATAACCACATCTTTTTTCTTTCTCATGTAAACTTCATTATTAGCTAGTCTTTACGTACGCTGGAAATGTCTCGTTTAACTAGAGCATTTAGCACTCATCACTGTCTTTGGAGACTATACAGTACCCATGTGCGTTCGAAACTAGAATTGGCATCTGTTGCGTGGAACTGCGTGACTTTATCAGCAAGTAAAAGTATAGAGCATATTCAAACCGATTTGTGCACATTATTTACGACATTTACTTTGTTAGAAACTTTTATATGAATATATTTCGGTTTTAGCCACGTTAACATTGTGCACGTTTTGTAACAAAAGGTCTGTTCGGGATGTTCAGTTTTTGCGTAGGTTAATTCATAATGCAATAGACTCTCCTTACCTTGGTCCACTTTCAAATTCCGCTTAGAAAGAACTCTAGACATCTGACAGTATTTAACCCAGACCTCATTCGAGATGCATCACCGCTTTTGCGTATCAAACACGTTTTAAACCCCATTTTACTGACATCGATATTTTTAGTACAAACCTGTCTTTTGTGGAACGATAATGTGTATGCATGTTTTAATATGTATATACACATGCTTGTGTGCTTGCATATTTTACACAACTCTCTAAGGTCATATTTTCTATACGTATTTGCAGTTTGAGCCTTAAGAGTTTACGCGTCTTATTTATTGCTTATTTCAAGTGTGTATGCTTAACGCAGTAGGCTTTCGAGCTGTTGGTTACCACAAGGAAAAAATAAATATCGGTTTATTGATCGATTGATTGTTTAATTGATTGATTGAAGCTCGCTGAACTGAGATAAGGAGTGGAAATTTTAACGCACGTTTTGTTTCTAAGAGACGCTAAAACCCAAAACGTTCAGTAGGTGTCTTTCAATAACACTCAGGGAATTCATGACATTGTTCTATGGAGGAATATCATTGACGTGAAAAATAACAAAAATCGAATATTGATCCTCAAAAACAGGCATCGATTCAGTGAGATTGAGCATCGATCCCTAGCAACACATTATATGTGTTGTTGGGGACCAATATGTATGACTTCTAAGCATGCATATTTGAGGTCAATATGTGTCCCATGTTTCGCGTTTTACCGCAAAAGCCTTTAGGTTGTAGGTAAGCACGTGGAAAACAAACATTGAACATTACAACGTGAATAAATGTTTTTAAACAAACGCACATCAAAGAGATAGAGCTGTCAGACTTTGTACCAACCATATGAGAGCTTCCAATACGTATTTTCATCATGAATAAGATTCGAAGGTCGCCAGGTTATCGAGATTTTAACATATTTTCATTTTTTGTTTATTATTCCGAATACATGTACTAAAACATAGAAGGCGCTGAGTTGAAAAATTGTGTACGTGATGCGAGCTATTTTACTATTCTTTGTTCATGCAGTGGTAATTTTATTCAGCTTTTTATTGAAAAAAATGTCAGCTTAAATAATAAAGAAAATCTTAACAAACACGCCATGTCAATTCAGTACTGATTTACCATTTTGGGCTCGCTCCATTGCTGTTACGTCAAAGTGTTTTGAAGCACTGGTTGATAGGAGGTGCGCATTTGGTGGCTGCGATGATACGTCATTTCCTGCAGCCAATTTAAATTTCATAAAATTAGACTTCTGAGATGAACGCAGTATCACCTTTCATCTTTCAGTGTGAAGCAAAAAAACTGGATGGTTGTATCAAACGAAACTTTAAGCACATTTAGTATTTTAACGAGAGAGTAGCAGTATTCTTCTTTCTTCCTGTCTCTCTCGGACTAATTACAATTGCTTGAATAAATTTACAATTTGTTTAATCACTGAAGTTTGAACATGAAGATATATGTTTTTGTTATATATTGTACCTATCTGAATATTGTAGAATAATTATATAAATGTTGATGTGTTAGTGATTGAGACCATAATAAAGTATAATAAACTAACCACGGTGAGTGCGAGACCTTTGTATTGTGAATGTGCTACATATTTTATGAATACCTATGTAATTGTGAAGCTTACTTACACCTTTTTTTTGTGGTATATGATCGCCGTTTGTAAAAATCGAAAACAGGAAATGCCTTAGGTAAGCTGAATAATATCATCCTCAAGTCATTACTAAATGCGAAAATTTGTGCTATAGAACTTTTCATTTCAGTAGTTGCGTCACCGGCGGATAGAGGGCGCTGACGCACTCGGCGCCATTAGGTTGCTTCAATTTGGTTGGTTTCGGTTTCAACGTGAACGCGGCTATGTTGCTGTTTTACGCTGTTTTCGCTTGATTTTGTGATTCGATTATTTTTCTTGTGGCACGCAACCAATGAAACAGTCGTATTGAGCAACGTTGAGGACTACGAGGTGTTTTTGAGCCTAAATTGCGGGCTTTTCTTACCAACTCCTCTTACTATGGTTGGTTGCGAAAGGCCTGACTGATGTACAGGGAAGATTATCATCGGCTACGGCAGTACCCGATGACACCAGTTTCCTGAAAAACAAACTAATGAAGAGACTAACACGTGAATGTAAAGAAGCATATCGACAGCTTCATTAGCAATGTGCTGAATCGGCCAGAACAGATGAACTCGCGAGTTTACTACTCATTGTTTTGTTTTCGTGGGCACCCAACCTTTAGTGAACTTCGCAGACTAAAAACGTATCGTGTAATGACGCAGATAACTGATGTAAACAAGTAGTGTCGTCTCGGCCTCTTTATTTTTCTAATTCAGTACTCGAGCATGTTTTGACAGGCCGAGTAGGAAATTGCTTAAATTATCAACCCTGCTAAAGTACTCATATGCAGCATTTCGCGATATCAAACCTAGGAAATAAAATAGTTTTACATCAACATTTGCTTACTCAAGATGTGATATAAGTGACAAGCCCTCAAATTAAATCTGGCATTTGTCTTCGTAAGATTGGCCAAATAATATTAAAGGTCGCAGGAGGAGAAATATCTCGAAAAGTTTGGCTGAATTTTAGCGCTAGGCACCACTTCACGGAGCTGTGTGAACAAATATTTAATTGTCTGAACAGATTCGCTTTGTAAATTTCAGCGCCGCCAGCCGCCAAAAGTAAGCCTCTATTTGCCATCGACAATCCTGGACTCAAATGATTGTTATGCAGACGGCTCTTTTTTTTTTTTTTCGGCGTCAACTATTACGGATTTTAGATACCAACAAACGTTAAAACAACATACGCAAGAAAAACATCGTTATTATTGCGCATGCGCCGAGCCCAAACCGCGTTTTAGATTTCCGAATAGAAACGACGTTATTTGCAAATAGAAACGACCCAACCTTTGTGTTAAAATAAATTAAGTGGATGGCACTGGTTATCTAAATATAATCAATAAATCACTTAAATGACTGTCGAAATGGAAGCGAGCACGGTATACACTTTCTTAAACTTTATAAGTAAACCGACCAACCGAATGCTTACGTCGCAAAAAAAGATTGAGAACCTCATACACATGTAGGTGTGATATAATGAACGAACAAATCGCCTGATGTTGGCGTACCATTACTTCTAGCCTCAGAAAAAGTACAAGATAAACTTCGTTGTCTATCTCCTCCGCGAGTTTCCTCACATAATCAAAAGAAACTGTTTTCGATATATTATGAATACAAAGAACGATGCTTTCATGAAATGCAGATAGTCTCCTTGCGCTGACTATTTTTGAAGCCTTCCGATCCTAAATGCGCGATATAAATATACGCGCTTCTTACTGAGAATGTTCCGCCACTATAAGTAAACAAACCTCAGTTGTCATAAGGACCTTTGAACCCTCGTGATGTCTTAAGGCCGGTTCAGACACTTGCGGTTGAGTGCGTTTGACTGCGTTGCGTCGAGAACCGAAAGCGAGTCACCGGCACATCTGTGCTTCGTATGAAGCGTGGAATCCAATTTAAGGAATCATCTTGGCACGCGATATGAGCAGGAGGAATGTCCTGGTTTCTCGCTGCCGCAACGCAGTCAAACGCAGTCAAACGCAACTGTCTGAACCAGGCTTTAGTCGTCGAGTAGACGTATCGGACTACAGTTTCCGAAGTAAAGCAAGAAAGCGCGGAGAAACGCGACGAAAAACAACGCCAAGGCGCGGAGGGGAGAGCGGAGCAGCAAGTCGAAGCGACATAATGGCTGCCGCGTCACGTGATTCCAAAATGGCAGCGCCCATGCGGAGGAGGATGAAATTATATTTCTGAATGCTCTTCCAGCCAACAAAAAGTCGATGAAAACTTAATACCTTCTGAAGATTGTATCTCGATTTCAAATATTTTATGGGCCAGATGTCCTGCTGCATTGCGTTCGGCAGTATTTGAAGGCGATATTCTCAGTCGGTCCCCAATGATTCCTTCCTAAAAAATAAATGCTGTTTTTATTTTTTTTACTCTAGCCACACACTACTCGTGACCTTCACTATGTAAAAACTGCAAAGTAAAAAACAAATACATTTGACAATACATAAACATTGAAAGGGAAGCAGCATTACAGAGCACAAACGCGTCCTCAAGGCGAGTACAGGGTTCTCTGAAATGTATAAGAATTTAGTCATGAGAAAGATAGTAATCACCCAAGAGGTCACAAGAAAAAGATATTTAGTTTATAACCAGGAAGATTCTTTAATAGAACTTTATCTATAGTTTTGTTTTTATATTTGTTAAGTTCGTGTTCACTTTTTTCACTGACTGTTAAAAAACATTTGTGTTTTTACGCAGAACTGCAAGCATACGGGTTTTTCTCCTTTAATGTTAGACTGAATGTAAAATAAAAGAAACATAATTGAGTTTAATAAAAAGTATTCTGTGAAAGTTAAGCATTAACTCTTCCAAAGAACGAACAGCAAAGGATGTAACAGAGTAGTATTCCAACAATTAAAAAACAATCACAGTTAAATAGTGTAATTTGCTGCATAAAGATTGATCTAGTTTGAAGCGTAAAAATTATTGATGTTTGTGTTTTACGGAGATATAGTGTGTTAACAAGTATAACGTTATACTAGAGACATTGCTTCTCTCGATAATTTTATTGTATGACAAGTATTAATGACAATATGACACCTGTGAGAGAAAATAAATCATCGTATTACTTGTTTGAGAGAACTGTGTGACTCTTTGAATACGTAAGTTGCGTACCGCATTTGGTGTTGAATTGCTCACAGACCAGAAATGGTCATAAATGCATAGGATATTTTCAATGAATGCGTAGCACGGCGCGATTATATAAAACGATACTATATAAAATAGGAAGCATAAAATAGTGCAGTGCACGTTACTTTCTCGGAAATGTACAAAAGGTGTAGTTTAGTAGTGAAAGTTTAAGATCTGGTTTCGGTCGTGTAAAAATGAAAATAATATTTGTGAAGAATTCAACATTGGACAATGCTTCTGCCGTCGGTTCGTATCGATTGTAAAATGTTATGATATAGGTTCTCGATCGAGCTGAAAATATTACTCGCATAATTTAACTTCTGTCTAAACAGCGAAACCCTAAAAGCCGTCGAGCAGCCTGAATGCAGAAAACCCTCTATCAATTCCACATTTTTCATTCGAGAAGAAAGGAGGAGACCTACTCGCTGCAAAAAGTCCTTCAAAAACTCGGAGGAGTTGATTCTGTAAGTCAGCCTTTTAGGGTGAGCGATATGATGGCAGTAAAAAAAATTAAGGCAAACGCTTTTGTTCAAATCTGCTGCCCAACTGTTGTTCACCTGCGTCGTGCACTTCCTTCTTTCAATTACATCGTAGTACCTCTCGTCAAGGGCCCGTCCACATACTGGCGACTCCTTAGGAACGAGTACCTTAAAACATATTAAAACCTCTTACGACGAGAGAGCACACTGACAGGCTGGCGCCATCTATGGGGTTACCCTGGAACTGCATTTCATTAGAGCGAAGGTCCTGCGGTATTTGCGAGGTCAAATGTTCGTACTACCTATGAGAAATTGTCCTTTATAACATTGGCAAAAGTGTTTTAAGCCATGAAAGAAAGAATGGTTTGCAAAAAGAAAGAGAAGATATACGGCACCACCATATGTTCCACGGCTACCCGATAAATGTCGCCAGTGCATTCTCTCGTCCTCTAGGAGATTTTAATAGGTGTCAATGGACGGTCCTAAGAAGCCGCGAGTGTGTGAACGGGCCTTGAGATCACCATACCTGACTCTAGGCTCGGTTTACTCGTCTGCGTCGGCGACGAAGGTTTACGTTTTCATGGTTTTTTTCCTCGTCGTTTATCATACACATCGAGCCACGTTTTAAAGGGATACTTCGACAAAATTTTAAATATTCCCGTCGTGTCCACGAATAGGCTGGATATGATCCACAATATCCGTACATGACAATCACACGTTTGTATTTTGAGCCTGATTGTTGTATTTTTCGTTATAATCGGCCCACTCTGGCAAACGCTTGGAGAGCAGCCAGCGGAAATCACGTGACATCTGCCGCAATCGTGACGTAGATTGTCTCGGGACGAGAAAAGCTGCGGCGAGGCTGACGTCGAGAGGATGACCTAGCCGTTCCAGCCACCGAAGTGGCCGAAGTACGCCAGCGATCGGGCCGCCGCAACTAACCCTAAAGCTGCTTTTGTACGAATTTTGAGTGACGGGTTAATTTTCTATAATCTCTTGGAGGGACAAAAGCGACTTGTGAGACACACAAGAGAAAGTCTCGGGGAGAGGGCAGTTCCTCCTTCTCTCGTCGTGGCCGGAGGCGAGACAGTCGTCGTCACTACCTGTCAAGGTTCCTATGCTCGGCGACAACTTTTCTTGGCAATGCAGTGTGAGGCACGCATTCTTTCTTCCATTTTGAGAGCTGAATAAAGCTGTGCGCGGGCTCTCCTCCTCTCCACTGCATTGCCAAGAAACGTTATCACCGAGGAGTATAGACGGGCATTACAAACGAGGTGTTAGCGACATTCACTAGCTTCTCTTTGCTAATCGTTTAATTCGTGTTAAAATTATTTTTCGTGTCTTTTTCAACAAGAGATTGGTGAGTCTGATGTGATAATGCTCCCTTAAACACGAATAGACCAAGAACTAAGCGTCGACATTTCGTTTTAGACAACCCGAAAAATCGGTTTCTCAACTTATGGCTCAGCAATTTACCACAGACATGCTAGTAGGTGGTAAAAATTTACATTGAAAAAAAAAAAAAAAAAACTTACCTCGTTATAAAAAAAAACTGTTTTGGCAAATTTATGCCACCACTCCGCAGACGGTGCTCGCGTAAAAAGAAGCGCTGCGGTGGCGTGCGCCGTGTTGAGGGAGCGCCGGCCGATTAGGGTTCTTTTACGGTGATCGTTTGCTATCAACCCGAATCGGCCGTCGCTCCCTCGACGTGGCGTACGCCATCTGCCGTCTGCGCTTCCCTCTACGCGTGCATCGTCTGCGAAGTGGCGGCATAGATTGCCCAGAACCGCGGTTTCTTTTTTAGAGCGCAGCTCTTAGGCGCCCGTTTCCGGCTTGAGCGGCGTCGCCGTTGCCGTCGGCGTCGGCGTAACCGTAACGCATCGGCATGACGCGTCGCCGTCACCGTCGGCGTAACTGTAACGCGTCGGCGGAACGCGTCGCCGTCAACGTTACCGCGCGGTGTATTATGGGTGTGACTGCTGACTGCTGCGCGCGTGACTGCTGCGCGCGTGGTTCACAAAGTTGTAGGAACTTTTGGAAATGTTCGCTGAAACACCGGGTATCGTTACATTAAAAGGTGACACTTCAAAAACTTAATACAGGAAAGAAAATCAACATCAAATGCCTAGTTTTAAAATTTCGGATGTTGATTTTATTTTAGGATAAATGTTGTTCTCATACCACACGAAGTCCGTCGGTGTCAGATACCATAACGGCGACTCCACGTTGGGTGTCATGGTACAAGGTCTTCTCAATTAATTCTGAGCGGACCTGCAAGTAACATGAAAACATCATAAAACAGCAAGAAGGTTTCGGTGCAAAAACCTTTAATCAAACTGCCATGCAACTACTATGGACAATAATAAAGCTCGAGGAGAAGCACTTAATTACTTAATTGCTTTTCTTATGCTGCAGACGCTAAATGCTTTATAATAAATGTGCTTCAAGTATGAAAACACAATAAATACAGTAGAAATTTATAAATGTACCCCGTATTTCGATTTCTCAACATTAGTTTAACTGCACATTTTTTTATGTTTTGTTTTGTAATATTTTCTTGATAATAGGCATATATAGGGTGTCCCTTAAGTCACCAGGCTTGATCTAAAATGGACCGTAAAAATCGACGCCTGCACGCAGCAATCTAAACTTTTTGACGACAAAGTTGTATTTCACATGTCGCCTTTTCTTGTGAAATTGCAAAGCGTAGCTCCCTTTCTGTGAAAAATAGGGCCAAAAAACTTGCCAGGGTCAACGGCGGGCGGCGACGCAGACGACCGAGTCGAGCTGCGGGACGCGTTTGGCGTGCGTATTGAAAGATGGCGTCGGGAGCAGCGTCGGAAGGTGTAGCCGACCAGTGAGAGAAAGCAGACGACATGCAGACGAAATCCGTTGGCAGCAAATACGCCGTCGTTATGCAAACGCTTTTTTTAGGTTTGCTTTTGTTTTTTGAATTTTTTTTTTAACGAGAGGTACATTACAAAAAGATTACGTTCATTATAATAAACCACGGTGGTCGCGAGCAGTCTCGATAAGGAGGTAGCGCCATCTATCAGTATGATTGTCAAACGCGCCCCGCTAACCGACTTGGTCGTTTGTGTCGCCGCCCGCCGTTGAGCCAATCAAGTTTTTTGCCTTTATTTTTTACAAAAAAGAACTACGCTTTGTAATTTTACATAAAAAAAAACCGACCTGTGAAATACACCTTTGAAGAAAAGTTTAGATTGCTATGTGCAGGCGTTAATTTTTACGGTTCATTTTAAATCGAGCCTGGGGACTTGGGACATCCAGTATTTGTTTTATAGCAACCGAGATATCAGTATGCCTTTTTTGAACAAAAATGTTTGTCTGTGATCATACATTGCAAAACAATATTGATGTAGCTGCCATGAAATAAGTACACGTCGCTTACGTTGCGTGTGAGCATGGTATCTCCATCAAACGATGACAACTGAAATGTATCCGAAAACACAGACGTTCTTCGTAGATTAAGCACGAGGTCCTGGTTAATTCTTAAGGTGAGCTCGCCCGCCGAACTCCTTTCTTCGATAAGCGTCGGGAAAACTTTTCTAGTTTTGAGAATCCCTAGGAGTGAAGAAAAAGCGCTTGGTAAGATTTTGTGCAGTTTATATCTTCGCAATTCTCAAACATATTCCATTACAGGTTGAACTTGGTTGTATCTTCAAAATAATGTGACCATTTTTTTCGTAGAAGGAAAACGAGGAAACAGAAAGAAGAAAGCGTTCAAAAAGGCGATGTATGAATCGGGTACTTTCGCCAATTAAGCAGACAATCATGAATGTACTTCATTCCGGACAGACAATTTGTGCTTTGAAATATTTAGAGTAATCGCGAAAATTTAATCCGAGAAAATGCTTCACATCCCATAAATTACAATATTTTAAATTGACATCTTTGCAGCGGTGGGTTACTCTGCATAATTTTTAGTTACAGTACACCGTGAACTTACATCGTTCGAAAGCGCCTTTCATTTTTGCAGTCATAGGGCGCACTCTTCTCCTGACCTCTTTCTTATTTCTTCAGTCACTGCATATTCCTTGCGTATGATACCCTTGTGATAACCTTCAGATATATATTTTTATTTTAAAATTAAACAGCTCGGGTGCCGTTGTTACTTGATTTCAGATGTCGAGCATTATCCCCAAGTGTATTTATAAAAAAAAACCATTAAAATATATATATATTCAGTGGGTATGGTTGGTAGTGTTCAGCCTAAAAACATTACATAGGTGGAAATATTGGACTAAAGCACAAAACACACTTACCAGCATTGCAGATCTGGCTATGGCATATTGCGCAATAGAAAACTATCAGAACGGGAATCAATCCTCGCGCCATTCTAAACAATAATAATTTTGTTTCTTTGCAACAGGCTTAAGACATTATCGATTGGTAGCCTGTGAATTTATAAAACTCATTAAAGGTCAACTTTCTTGCTTACTACGTAATCAGCGTGCGTCATGGTTGCCTCTGGCAAATAGCGCCGTGCATTTGTTTTTCATCGTTAACGAATCGTTGTAAAGGTCGCTGCAGCGCCAACTCATTGTGCCCATCATTGCACCCACATCACTTTTCTTGACTCGTTTAAATGCGTTAGAAATTGAGATGAGTCAACATGAATTTCTGTACAATTCATAACGTACGTGGGCGAGTCTTTGCAGAACGTATTTCCTCGAAGAAATACTACACAAGCCCACAAAGCTTGACTCGGGCGGCTGCCGGATCCATAGGGTTCTGCCGTGCGCGAACGTATTGGGGTGTGATGAGGCACGTTCACACGGAATAAGACACCCTGATCACATAGGTATTCATAAATATTGCAATATAACGTTAATGGGAAAATGGTGGTGGCATCTGGCGAAGAAAATTTGGAAATGAATTTCTAGCTTCTTGGTATGCCCTGAGGTCTTAGCTGACATTAAAAGCTAAAATTAAAGGAGAGTTGCTGGGATTTGTCAAGGAGTGTGTCTCAAAGTTTCACCTTGCTAGTTTCACCTAAATCAATTTGCTACGCACGTACTCGCTGAACAGCTGTGAAGAATGGAAATGACCGACCTTATGTCGGTTTTTTTCATTTAATTCTAAAAACGTTAGCTCTCCTTCTGGCGGAAAATTTGTTTATCGGGCACAATGCATCAAATGAGTTGGGCATTATCTCCATACAAATGTATCACCATAGTTCTAAACAGATAACTTGTATATCTATATCTCTTTAAAAGTATGTTTTTGGGTGTGTTCCAGGTATCGCACAACAATTCTGTATCTCGTTAAAAGTTTTGAAGAATTGTTGCTCTTTCGACAAACAAATATATACTTTGTGTCATTCTAGGTCAAACTGTGGCCAAAGCTACAAGTCTCCAGATCTAATCACAATTTGTGTAGAAACCATGAGCATTTCAGCAAACCAAAAATAATAAGATCATTATTGACGGTAGCGTTTTTACAGCGTAATATCACTGTGCCCTTTTAGGTGTGGCGACACTGGTTTGCACTGTATATGAAAGATTTAGCCAGTGCAGTACGATCGACTGCTTTCCTGGGGACTTTAACGTGCGTCACGCAGTTATTATACACAACCGCGCGCCGGTACGATGCTCATCCAGATCGAAACTGACATGGGTATTAGAGGTATTAGCGGGCATCAAATTTAATCGATTAAGCTCGGAGCACGTGAAGCGAAAGCTCGAGCTGCAGGACACGGGGTCCCAGTTTCCTGCGCCAAATTGTTCGGGGCCCAGTTGACTGCGTGGTGTTGTTGACGGCGCTGAAGTTTCTTTGCACACGAGCCAGATTACAGCCGCCATTGCTGACCTCCTCTTTTCTTACCGAGGTGCCGAGCCACTGAATCGGGCGATGACGACCCTCCACAAAGGCCTGTGCTGGAGAGATGAATACCGTAGAATTTAAAATGGCAATAACCCGCCCTGCTGTGGTAATGATGAAGTGAAGTGAACGGAATAAGAGAAAAACAAAAAAAGATCGAGGTGCACCTAAGCACTTTTTATGAGTTGGGAATGCGAAAGCGTGCAAAGCCGCTCGTCCCCGTCTGCTGCGTACTTTTCGTCGCTCTCCTGGACGCGCTGACCTTGGACGCTCCGTGTTAACGGCGCACTGACGGTCACGCAGCGCCATGGAGTGAGCGGTCGTTGAAACTGACGCGCAGCGGCCAATGAGAGCTTCGTCGACGCACGCCATCTAATGGGGCCGAAGCCCAAAATCAATCAGCTTTACTGCGCTCTTCTGGGATCGGGAAATTTTGGTGCCGTTGGCTAGCCTTTCACGTGGTTTCATAGCTGGGAACTGGCTTCACTTGAAGAAAGGATTTAAGATGCCGTTTGGCGCGGCTCGCTGCATGAGACAGTTCATGCTTTCGCATTAAAACATGGTCTGTTATGGCGGCGCCCATGCACAGCTGCCACAACGCGCCTATAGATGCTTTCAGCACGCTAAAGGCCCGTTTACACATACATCGCAGCGCTATAAGCAAAGCGCTGACTTTGCGATAAGCGCGTGCTGATGGGAGCGTTCACCGGATTTCTATCCCAGCGTCAAAACTGTTGCTCATGGCAGATGATAGGTATCTGATGACGCATGAAAAGCGTTGTATCAGCCCTCCAATGCTTCTGGTAACCGGCCTTATTACTGCTTTCCCTAACCCTCGCTTGATCAATCACTGAGATTTACAGCGCGCTCAATGCATCCGCGAGATTCAAACACAGTTTGGTTCGCAAATTCAGTTTGCCCAGGGGCAATGCACATGACGCATAGCTTCATTGGATTTGCAGCAGACCCTGTTTTCGAACAAAGAATTTTTTTTTTGCGCCCCGTCGTTCGCTGGACGCAGACACTAAAACACAGCGGTCGGTGCAACACTTCCTCTCTGGAGAGGTGGAGCTCAGACATTTTTAGAGAGCAGTATAGCGAGTGCAGTACAAGCAACTGTTAGCTAAAACGGGGGAGCAGCAGCAGAACAAGCTGCTTACAACGTCTGCCTGCTTAATCTGACAGTGCCGCGCCACTGTTTGTGTGCTCCCCTCCGAGTTAAGTTTTTGTACTTTGGTGATTGTCATTTCAATCGCGATTTGTACGTTATATTTAACAAAAGCATACTGTACACTGCTCGACACTTTTACACCGCACACGAAGTCGGCATATCTTCTCGTTTTATTTTATAGAGGTATTAGCGGGCATCAAATTTAATCCATTAAGTTAGTGTCCAAAATGGACACTTTCCATCGCACCGTACTTGAGAAAACATTTTTCTGCCAGTTCAAATGAAATAAAAATCACGAGTGCACAGCTTTGCTTGGCACTCAATGAGTGCGAACGAATGTTAACCCATATATTTGACTTCGTTGCCAAAAGAAGATGTTCTCGAGCATGGTAGTATTGATAAAAACATATAAATCAAAAAGAAAAAAAAACAGGAATTGAATTTTGCGTTAAACATCGCACTGTTTACGTGCATATGAGCAGATGTTAAACTCGTAAGCGCGGCAGCCCCGACTACAAAACTAAATCTCTTTTGATACATTTGCCCCAAACCATCTCGACGTCGTCACTGCAAACTGAGCAAGGCTGAAAATGTGTGGCGCTCCCTTGCGTCCCAATGAGCTCATTTTGTTTCATGATTAAGGTTTTTTTCCATTCAATAACTTTGCTTTGCATACGCATACCTTAATAGCAGTGAATACTCTGGCCTCGGGCCGAACCTAGGTATTCAGTGTTGAAATGTATCGCTTCACATTAAAACGAAAATATAAAAGTACTTCCATCATTGTCAAGGTTTCGCTTGAGGAGGAGCAGAAAATAAATTCGTTGAATATGATAGTTTACTAGACAAATTAGTTTTTTTTTTGTTTTTTTTTTTTTTTTTGCGGCAAGTCGTTGTCACGTATGTCCGAAACTTAAGTTTAATAATAAAAATATAACATTGATGCATAGTGTTCGCCAGAAATACCCTCAAACGTTTTGGGGAGTATAAATGTTGAGGTGAATGAGAAATGCAGCTAACATACATACTAAAATACATTCATAAACGTTAAGGTGTCGGAAAACGCATCTGAACTACATTTAAATACATAAAATATTTAGCAATACAAATGGAAAAAACATTTGTCTGGGACAAAATTACTGACACTAAAATTAATTTTTCAAAAATATCGAATATGTTCTCACATTTCGTTGCCCATTTGCGCGCACCTTGTAGTGAAAACAATGAAGAAAAAATGACTCAATCTTTTACTCTTTTCTGTCATGCGAAATTAGAGCGCAGCTCATGAGGTATTTTGATTTTGCGAAAGAATTTGAAAGAGAACTATATAACAAAACTGCACTCTAAAAATAAACGTGGTCTACACTATTCAAAACAAAATATAAGATATATTTGTTCAGACAGCAAAAACGCATACGCACGGTAAGATGAGATCTGATTCTTGAGTTATACATTGCCGGGCCCGAGATTATTTCTTTTTTTTTTTTTTTTCTCATCAAGAACTAAGAGTTACTAGTTTTCTGCATATTTTACCCTTCTCAAGCAAGATCCTATGTGCATTTATTTTAATGTTCCTGGGGCCTCATTAAGCGGTGATCTCATTAGATCACGGTGGCATGAATCGGTGTTTTCTTATCATTCGGTCGAATCTGAACACGACATCTTTACCTCAGCTCATGTGTACTCTAGCTAAACATACTTGCACTCGCAAGCTTTGTGCGAGCAACTTCTTTAACATTTAGAATATTTGCACAATAAAAAAGAACAGCACATGTGTGATCTTTCAACGCTTATTCCTCAGTAAACAAATTCACAGCCTGTAAACGCATGTGCGGTGAGTGATAATACTTTTTTTTTTACGCGGAGCTACTGCGTGAGTTCGCAACTCATTCCAGAGTTCAGTAGACAATGAATTATTTTTTTATTAAGTCCTTTCAAACTGTTATTAACACGCCTGTTTGCTTCTTGCGCAGGGGGTAGCGGTGACGTCAAAACGCCGAGCCCTGATTGGCTGATCGCGACCCCCTATCTGAGCGTCGTCTGCTCCTTTGCAACGTCGTCTGCTCGCAACGTCGTCTGCGTCTGTCTTACCTTTCCTGCGACTTTCGAAAGTGCAAAGGCCAGAGGCCAGATTCACGAAACGATCTTACGCCAAAAATATGCGTAAGACAAAACTTAAGAACAAATTCGTATTCACAAAACGAAATTTTCGTAAGTTTTGCGCAGGTTACGACGAAATCGTACGACAGCTCCGAAGCTGTCTTACGCACTTCTTACGATCAAATCAGCATGGCCGACAGCGTCGCGGTCGCGACGACCAACGGACGTTTATTTTTCTACGTGCGCTTCTCACGCGTCCCGACTTCAAGCAGCAAGAAAAAAGTAAAAAGTACTTCAAACAGACCACGACGAACAAGAACGCTAGATATACAAACACCCGGGAAAAGCTCCAACGGCCACGATCTCACCGACACCGACCAAGCGAGCTCTGCAGATAGGCCTAGCAGGCCCTCCGACTCGGCGACCGTCTGCCCACGACCGGCTGGCGTGCTGAATGTAATATGGCCGCGCGACCCTTGTAAACCCTTCCCGTATTATACTTTGATCGCTGACCTCAATTTTAGATTAAGAGGTCAATCTCTTCCTCTTGTCATCTCCTTGTTTTCCGAGGCAACGGTGACTCTCGCCGGTGAAAAAGCGGTGAATCTCCGACAGACGCAGGAAAGGTAAAGCAGCCATCGCTTTGACTAGCAGACGTATAGCAGACGACGTTAACTGCGCCAACCCGCCGACGTCGTTAAAGAGTGAGGAGTCTCGCCGCACACGAAAGGAGGGAAAACGTATTTGGGAGGGAACTTGCGGACACTAACACGCTCACTCTCGGTTCTTAGCAAACAAACCTCGGCGCCTCGGGACACCTCGCCAGTGAGTCCTTTGACTTCCCTCCTTGATGCGCGTCTGCTAGTTGTTAGACAAAAACAACGTACCGCTCGAGCTATTTCGTCTGCCCTCTCTGAAAGGCGAAGTCGAGCTCGCTCGTAAAGACCTGCACTTCCGAAAGTGGCAGGAAAGGTAAGACAGACGCAGACGACGTTGCGAGCAGACGACGTTGCAAAGGAGCAGACGACGCTTAGACAGGGGGTCGCGATCAGCCAATCAGGGCTCGGCGTTCTGACGTCACCGCTACTTCCTTTCTCATGCGCAGAAGACGAAAATGAGCCCACTTGTGAGGCGTATTGGTATTGTTAGAATAATTGATAACTTAAAACTTTCTTCCTCTGCTGGCACCGACAGCATTAACTCAAAGTTCCTCAAAAACACAAAAATGTATTGCTCTTTCATGTTATCTCAAATTATTTCCCAGTCACTTTCACTTGGAGAGTTGCCTGCTGATTGGAAAACGGGGAAGGTGGTGCCACTCCACAAAGGAGGTGATATATATTGCCCGGGTAACTATCGACAAATTTCGCTTACTAGCATTCCATGCAAGATACTAGAACATATCATCTACTCACAACTAGTTCAATTTTTAGAATCTAACCTTTTCTTCAGCACCGCTCAGCATGGCTTTCGTAAACCCTACTCTTGCAAACCGAACTTTTGTCATTCACTTATGATTTGCACCTAGCGCTTGACCGAGGGTCCCAGGTAGACTGCATTTTTTTTTTTTACTTTTCGAAAGCATTCGATAATGTTTCACACAAGCTGCTGCTATTAAAACTTAACAGTCTTAACATTGACGCAAATGTTCTGTCCTGGATAACATGTTTTCTCACTAATCGTACCCAGTTTGTAACCGCTAACGATGAAAACATCCCCACTCGCCTCCGTCAATTCTGGAGTACCACAAGGTTCTGTTTTAGGTCCGCTATTGTTCCTTATCTATATTAACGATTTGCCGAATTCGATATATTCTTCAATTAGTTTATTCGCTGATGATTGCGTTATTTACAGAGAAGTTACTAACGCCTAGGATGTTCTGAATTTACAAGCTGACATTAACCATGTTTCAAAATGGTGTGAATTATTGGGGATGGAACTTAACACGACTAAATTCAAGGCCACGAGAGTATCGCGTAAATGTAATGTTCCTTCTTCTTATTGTCTCGAAGATGTCCCCTTACTTTCTGTCTCTTCTTATAAATACTTAGGTGTGCATATAACCTCAGATATTTTCTGGCAAATGCATGTTGAGTATGTTATTAATAACGCTAATCGAGTGCTTGGTTTCCTACAACGAAACTTTTCACTTGCCCCTTCATCTTTGAAACTAACCCTGTACAAAACGCTTGTACGCTCTAAATTACAATATGATTCTACTAACTGGGACCCCGGTCATTCCAAACTAACTAACGCCCTACGTCAGGTTTGCTTACAACACGGCGGTGCAAGAGACCACAGGAGTAACACCGTTTCAGCTGGTGCATTGCCAAAAAGTAACGACCATGCTCCACGCGATGCTGACCGACAAACCAGCTGACGATAGGAGCCACGACGGCCAGGTGGTGGCTCAACGAGCTGAAGAAGTTCGGTAGCTCGCCCGACTCCGGATTCAAGATAAACAACGTGTCAACGCCACCCGGTTCAACCTTCGTCGGATCGACGTTCGCTTCAAGCCCGGAGACCGTGTGGGAGTCTGGACCCCGATACAACGACGCGGCCTAAGCGAGAAACTCCTGAAGCGCTACTTAGGACCCTACAAAGTGCTTCGTCGACTCTGGGGTCTGAACTACGAAGTGATGCCCGACGGAACACGGACTTCATCGCGCCGCACTCCACGACTGGAAGCCGTCCACGTCGTGCGCCTCAAGCCGTAATACGATCGGTAGGACTGTGAACTTCGTTTTTTGTACTACGCTCGATAGAACTGTGTTTTACAAGCTCCGTAGTTCGCCATTACTTTTGTTTGTTTTACTGCTTCATTTCCCGCCTACATCCAGGCGATGCTCTTTTCAAAGGGGGGAATAATGCCATGCGCGTTGGCGAGCGAGCGGGTGCGTGGCCGAATGGTTACCGTGCTTGGCTGGCGTGCGGAATGTTCAGTTTCGATTCCAGTGAGCGGAATGTTATCTTATTTATTCTTTCCACTTTGTGTTCTGGTAAGTTCGAGAACATTGTCGTCTGATCGACTTCCGAATGTTCTACGCCGAATGTCTCAGAATACCCACGCGGGTACAGAGCGCGACACTGTTAGCGCGAACAAGCGATCACCGGTTTTTCCAGTTTTTATCTTTGAAACCAAGGGATGGCATCCAGGTTAATATTGCTACAGAAAGAGCTCATTTAGTTCTATAATGTAAGCGAAAACATTTCGTGCTCGCTGATACTATTTAGAAGTAAAATGCGAAAATGCGCCGATGTCGTGTTCGCGCTAACAGTGTCGCGATGTGTGCATAAGGGACTCCGCATGGCGAGCGAAGTCAGTCTCGCCCCAGCGTTCGATTCTTCTGTTTCGCCGACATCGACGCCTGCGACGCTAACCATCTTCAATTTTGTTTTGGGCACAAGTTCGCCCCATTAAACGTTAAGTTCTCCAGTTATTTGCCGCCTCAACATTTCTCATTCGTGACGATATATATTTGCAAGTTTGGTTGAATTCAAATAAATCACACCATGCATAATTGAGGTTAGGCAGGTAATGGAATGGAAAATTTACTGCCACAGTATGTTCCCACGTTGATATTGCAGATCCGATTGAAAAGAAATAATCGGTGTAAAATTCGATAGAAATTTTGCATGGAAAAGATAATTTGTAAATAAAAAAACATGCAAACCCTTCTGAACCCTCTGAATTCGGGTGCCCCTTTTCTTGATCTGTGCTCGGCATTTAGCCTGGAGTCCTATCACTTTTTTTGTTGTTTCTGTGGTTTTTGGTGGGTAGTTATTTTGTCCTTTCACAAAAAAGAAAGAAGCCGCAGAAACATGCTATTTCAATACTTCATCTTTTATGTCATGTTTTGCTTTGTTTTTACATACCGCCATCTGTTTTGTTCTACCATATTTAATTCCCCACGAATGGTCAGCGGTATTTCTAAAACATCAACACAGCAACATTTTAATAGAACCCGGAAGAGCTGGCTTGAACTTGGTCAACATCTGTCTGCACCACAGTCGTGCGATCACTCATCAAATAGTTCTGACGAAGTCGCCAAGACATTTGGTTGTATCTTCTATATCTTGTTTGGACTATGTTTTTGTAACCCGGAAGAGAGGCAGAGGTAAAGGCCACGGAAAATTGCGAAACAACCTCTGTCCTTTCCAATTTTCTCTATGTTCGTCCGTCAACAATATATATATATATATATATATTACCTCGCTTCTCTTGTGTGAAAGGACATTCATACATGTAGCTACTATCCCCTTTTAATCTTTTTTTTTTATTACTACAGCGCCCTTTTCTGTCGAATGACACTCGCGGTGACTTGCAGCAGAATTTTAATTCCAGGTACCATTCTACCGAATATCGCTGGGAATCTTTTGAAGAAATATTCGGTGTTATATGGAGAAGATCTGTTTGATAGGTTTTTGGTTAACAACTAAGGATTACTCTTATCCCAGAATACTCCATTTTAAAATGCTGTGTAGCAATAGACTCTCAGCAGTTGGGTCATCAGACATTCTTGAAATATTTCTCATCTCAACTGGTGTTTATGAAAAAGTTCAGAAACTAAAAAAAAAAACACCTTATGTTTGTGTTTTTAGCTTTGGGGTTAAATTGCGAATCCTGGGGCCTCTTAAGAAGAGACACAGTAGGTTTAATAGCTGGCTAAATATTTACAAAATTTTCATAAACCTTTTTAAAAGAATCAATATGTATTTAATAATATATATTTATAAATAAATAAATATACGCTTTTGGGGGCTTAATGTTAGTGGAGAATTGAGGATCGACCTCAGTATAGTGTAGCCTTGTTGTGAAATTTCAATTAAAAACTTTCTGCCTTTCCATATGGGGTCTGGTGGAATACGCGCGCCAAACACACCCCACAACTCGACTTGGTCGTCTGCGTCGCCGCCCGCCGTTGGTCCTTGCAAGTTTCTTGGCCCTATATTTTACAGAAAGGGAGCTACTCTTTCTAATTTTACAAGAAAAAACCGACCTGTAAAATACACCTTTGACGAAAAGTTTAGATTGCTACGTGAAGGCATCGATTTTAACGGTCCATTTTAGATCGAGCCTGGCGACTGGCGACCGACCCTATATTTTTGTTTAGTAACTAATATGCAATGCATATATATTCAATGGTCAATATTACCAAAATAGTAATCAATGGCACTTCTTTTCTCGTGGCACCAAGAATTCAAAAACGCAGCCCCAGGGTAAAAGAAACCTGATATAAGCTCTCCATTTTTTTTAAATTCCAGGCCGCACAGAGAAACACCCTGCATATGATTGAAGGCAACGCCATTAGGCAAAGAAGCTGTAGAGCGTGTTGGTAAAAATTTGCTTGATACATGCAGCCTGGTTGTTAATCGACATGCTAAAACACGAGACAAAGACAAGAATGGACAAAACGTTGTGTTGTGCCTTTTTTCGTCGTCGCTTCGAGCTTCAGTATGTCGACCCTACATATGTTGCCCTCCCTAACCCTTGCGTGAATGCTTTCCACCGATATTTCATCACTCCGCCCCTTTTGAAACTATGAAAAGTGAAAGTTCGTCTGTTTCTTGCGCAGGGCTTGTCCTGACGCCGAAACGCCGAGCTCTGATTAGCTCCGATGGAGAGCCATGGGGTGGACCTCAATGCAAGTTGCCTTGAAGTCTACTCACTATCGTTCCAATCGGAGCCCATCAGAGCTCGGCGTTCTCACGTAACCGCAACCCCTGCTCCAGGAGCAGACGAGCTTGCGCTCCGTATTATTTCTTTCTGCTTAAAGGTTTAAGATTCGGTTTTCTTTTAAACTCTCGACGGCGTAAACTTCTTAGGTACGTTAATGTTCCTTTTTTTTAACATGATTTCGTAATAAGCTTGTTCTGTCCCGCTTCCTCGTTGTCATCATAGTTTCTGGAGGCAAATAAACTCACAAATGCATGTACTATACCATTGAATACTATACCGTTTAACAATAAACTTAGATGTTCAATTAGTACCAATGTTTATTTAAAGTGAACTTGTTACGAACGATACATTGTTAAATGATATTCAGTGCCGGAAATATTTCATTCTATTAATTCACTGGTTAAGGTGAAGGGGATTCTGTTGCTAGTTCTGGTTTTGTTGTAAAGGTCTTCAAGTCGGTGGGAATATATACGCAGTCTTTGTTGAGGCATACCTGAAAATGAATTGTAATATTAGGGTTTCTTTTATAAAATGAGTTTGCAAGTGTTTCAACATTAAATAAATAATTTCAACCAGATAATTTGATATCTGACCAGAAGACAATACTGCGCGATATGACAATATTTCCTTTTTGTATATGAAACACTTGTGAGATTGTAATACAAATGTCTGGGCCGAAACCTCCAATGTGAACGTTTTTGTATGTCTGCGACGAAAAATGCCTCAAGAGCTTTTTACGCTTTCATTCGTAGCAACCGTAAATTATAAGATGTGTACTTCAGTGTCATTCCGTCGTGCCTTCCTTTAAAGATAAAGAAAAATAGATGAAAGACTGTTACAAAACTCTTTAATGCGAAGTTAGAGCGCAGCCTAACGAAAAATCCATTATCACTTTTTCACCATCTGGATTATGAAACCGGAAATTTGTTTCTGGAACCCCAAAATCCAGATTGCAGACAAAGGAATAATTTCTGAAAACCAAAATCCAGATAGAGTCCAGATAGAATCCAGATAGATTTCCGGTTCCATAATCGGATAGCGACATGTTATACTGGATTTTTCGGTAGGGCAGCTCTTGAGGAGGAGGAGGAGGGAAGGGTACGGAGGGAGGGTAGGCCACCCTCCTCCTCCATACCTCCGTCCTCTCCACCATCCTCCTCCTCTCCCTCTCCTCCTTTCCTTCCAAATCTCCTTTTCCCCTCCTCCTCCTCCGTAGCATCACCACTCTATGCGTACGCTCCCATCCTCCTCCTCGGCACCCCCCTCCTCCCACACTTTCCCCGTTAAATTTAGCTGGAAAATTGACGCCACGTGACCTCAACACACAATTCCATTCCGCTAAATTTATCCGGGAGGTTACGCCGTCAGCTACGGCGACCGATGACGGCGATGCCGTTATACGCGGAAACGGGCGCCTAAGTGC